>JAAEAF010004439.1:0-54440 GCA_011037195.1 Triatoma infestans | reverse complement strand
TAAGCCAATAAATCATTACAATGAATTAATTATTAGCGACATATTTAATACTTCATCATCACAATTACATAGATATAATGAATCCTTTCTTGATTTTTTTTATTATTTATTGATACATTTCTTTAATATTAATCCATTTTTATAATAATTTTATTTGCTCAGGGCCGATGGAATGTTTTGTGTGAACAATGATCAAGCTCCATACTGTCCGTCTGTTGAAAACCCTGTTGGAAATCCTTTATGTTGTGTACCACCTACACAAAATATCAATTCTAATTTAGTGAAATAATGAATAATAATTATTATTAAAATAACCAACTCACTACTATACTTGAGTTTTTCATTTTCAAATTCATATGAATTTGTTTAACAATGGTATTCACAAATCGTCAGGCCTTGTAATTATTAATGAAATGTTTATACGGCAATGGCCAGAGGAGTTTTTAAAGAAAAAGAATTGTTTGTTGCTCGTACATTTCGGGTACTATGGATGCCCTTCTCCAGGAGCTCTTTAAGGTAAGAGAGGAGTGAACGTTGAAAACGTTGAACATTCATTGTTTTCATCCATTCAATACAATGTTGGGGAGTTTATTAAAAGAGCGGAATTTAAATATAACTTTTTCATTGGTTTAAAAAAAAAATTTAATGGACTATATATAATCAATTCATTCATCTACCAACTATGTGTTAATGTTTTGGAATTAATATAATTTATATATTGGGGTAGTGCTGCTCCTGGTGGTCAGCTAGTGTAATAACACACCGAACAAACTTTGGTCTTAAGAGCATCTGTATTAAAACATTATTTCTTCACAAATTTGGACCAAATTCTATAAATAAAATTGTTTAAAATATTACGATTAAACAAAAAAATATTCTAAGTATAAGAAACTTATTCCATTTCTAAAAATTAGATAAATTATTACTCATTTTGTCTGCAGTAAATGAGAATTATTCATAATGACTATTGGATTATTGTATTTAATTTAAAATAATCCATATTGTATTTATGGGGTTTTTACTATGATCCTTGTGAGCCTTCTGGAGGATCTTGATAAAATATAAACCTATTACCAAAGAAATTTATGTAAGATATTAAATAATATTATTATATTATAATAACAAATATTTACTTAATTTTTCTTTAAATAAGTATATTACAATATACTATTGAAAAGAATCCAGAAAATGTGGATTGTAATAATTGAAAATATAATTTGAGACAGAAATAATTTTTAAGCAATACAATAATCTTATTTTCCACAAGGGATCAATTTGAGGATTATATTGTTTAAAAATGTAGGCATATATAATTTATATTTCCATCAAATAATAAAACTATTAATAACAACAAAAAGCTGTTTTTATAGAGGCTTTTAGTAATTTTTACTTTACTTTCTCTTACTTTACTCTCTTTCTTATGCTTTCCATTAAAATGCTATTTTGGTTTATTTTTACGATTCTCTCGAATATTTTTAACAATGTAAATGCAGTATAAGAGAAAGACATAAAGTGAGCTAAAACTGAATTATATTTATTTTATTTCTCACTGCTATGTTAATTTATAATTATCAATTGTTTTATTGCAGTTTTAAGTGTAATGAAAATACATTGTTCTCATTGATTCAAGACAAGGGTTTTATTAAAAGAGAACGGAATTTGAATAATAACTTTTTCATCAGTTTAAAAGAAAATTTCAATAGATGTACACTATTTTTAAACTAATAATTTCGTCTAATTATTATTTTAACAAATAAATTTCCTAAAATAAAAATGCCTATTTTTTATGAAAAATGTAAACTCATGATGAATAAAAAAAAAGAACGAATTTGTACCTGGCTAATTGTGTGTAATGTGAACAATTATGTAATTAAAAAAAAATATATATATATATACATATAAATTTTTGTTTTTGATATAATCAATTCCTGAAGTTTACAACTTTTACCTTTCCTGCTGAGTTATCAAAAGATTATCATACTCATACAGTTTTTAACCTTTCAAGGTAATTAATCATTAATCATTGCCATGATGGACTTGGAAAAATCTTAAACCGAATAATCAGTCTGGTGAATCCATGTTTAAAAATGTTCATGACTTGTTCTTATTCAAGATTAAAATTACTTGAAACAGGTATTTTTTTTTTTT
This sequence comes from Triatoma infestans, assembly GCA_011037195.1. Taxonomy (NCBI): domain Eukaryota; kingdom Metazoa; phylum Arthropoda; class Insecta; order Hemiptera; family Reduviidae; genus Triatoma; species Triatoma infestans. The sequence goes on along the minus strand of JAAEAF010004439.1, from coordinate 52,292 downwards.
TAATTATATTACATTGTCTAATACATTTTTTAACATACAAGAAAATTGAAAATTTGACATTATTGCAGTACTTGTTTTTAAGTCAATGAAGAATGGAAAAAAAATTAAATCACGAAAAAGAATTAACGCTGATGCTGTTGGAAAGGAAGTTACCTTTCACTTAATGAATCTTTAAAAAATAATGTCATTTTGTGAAACGAACAGAATATAGAACCGGTCTTCCAATTTCTCTAAAATAGGAAATGAAGAATGAAATGAAACACAATTTGCAATTATTATATTATTGTTTCATTTTAATTTAACTTTAAAATTTCTGAACAGCTTGAAATCAGAGGAACGTCTTGAAATAATAAAGTAGGCGAGCAGGATAATTTCATGAAAAAGTTTTTATGAATTAATTGAGACAAAAAAAATAAATTAATGCAAATAGTGATTAATGTAAATAGAGTCTTATCACTTTACACTATTAAAGGTGGCTAACATATTCAATCATTTGAGCTCACCACTAGAGGAGAGAGCTAGAATTTTTGCGTAACAAAAAAAAAAATATTGTAAATTATCCTGGTGTGAAAACATAGACAATATTTACTGCAATCAGCGCCCGCTCTAGCGGTTACGTCGCTCCGGACAAAAAGATGGCCACCCCTTAAGAAAAATAAGAGAAAGTAAAAATACATATATTATATATTTTTAAGCAAGTCTATGCATGTTCAAACACAAGCTGAAGCAGAGCTCTGTTCACGTACTATTCCGAACTCCGATTTTTGTTGGTATCATGAAATTTTCGGTGAAAAGGCTACTCGCTGCAGGCAACCCTGCACTTATGACGCCAAGAACAAGAAACAAGTCGAAGAGTTAAAAGATCACCCAAACTAGACCCCCGCTCGCAAGGGGCGGTCAGCAATCGGGGTACGACACACCGCCTTTTCGTCACTGACAAAGCCACAGCTGTACAATACTTGGTGGACTCCGGCGCAGATGTATCAGTTCTGCCAGCTACGAATACTGATAAACGAAGGGGTCCAGATAAATTCACACTAGTTTCAGCAACAGGCGCACCTATTGCGACTTATGGAGAGCGACTCGTAGAATTAAACATTGGATTACGTAGGCGTTTCCGTTGGCCTTTTATTATAGCCGCCGTCGAAAAGCCTATTATCGGAGCGGATTTTTTAGCAAATTTCCACCTGCTTCCCGATTTAAAAAGAAAGTGCTTACATGATGCAACTACAACATTGTAGGTATCGCTCACTCCTTGCCCTGGTAAGTCTTTAACATTGCAAGTTCGGTCAGCCGATTCATCCTATCATCGCCTGCTCGCGCAGTTTCCGGCATTTACCCAACTGTCAAGCCTTTGGTCATAACGCACTCGATTAAACATTTTATCGAAACGAAAGGCCCTCCAATTTTTTCCAGACCTCGTCGCTTAAATCCTGAAAAACTCGCTGCAGCAAAGAAAGAATTTGAGTTCATGCTGGAAAATGGCTTATGCAGACCTAACGCAGGAAACTTTACTGCCTCATCCCGCACTAGATGCAGTTTTGCGCCTATATATAGAAGCCTCTGACGTCAGTGTAGGAGCTGTTTTGCACCAGCAAATTAACGGGACTCTCCACCCGCTTGGATTTTTCACCCGGAAGTTGACACCAGCACAAACACGTTATAGCGCCTACGACCGTGAGCTTTACGCTATATATGCAGCAGTCAAACATTTCAAATATATGTTGGAAGGCCGTACATTTACTATCGAAACCGATCATCGCCCTTTAGTTTACGCTTTTAAACAGAAATTGAACAAAGCCACGTCTAGACAAATCCGTTATCTTACCTACATTTCCGAGTTTACTACGGACATAAGACATATATCGGGTCAAGATAACACGGCAGCGGATGCAATGTCCCTCATTCAAGAAATCATTTTCCCATCTTCCATAGATTCTGCTAAACTAGTGACAGAACAGGAAGATGACGATTTACAATCCTGCTTGAGAAACGAACTTTTCAAGCTGCAAAGACTACCTCTTCCGCAGACAAATCAGCATATTTATTGCGAAACATCGACTACAACGGCTAGACCTTATGTTCCATCAGCCCTGCGTAAAATCGTTTTTAATGTATTACACGACTTGTCACATCCTGGAATACGTGGTTCTCAGAAATTAGTCGCCAGTAAATTCTTTTGGCCAAATATGCGAAGAGACATACGAAATTGGGCCCGACCCTGTATTAAGTGCCAACGCTCAAAAGTTACAAGGCATACCAAAGCACCTCTTGCATTTTTCGCTGTACCCGACGAACGTTTTACGCACATTCATGTAGACTTCGTTGGTCCTTTACCGCAATGCCGTTCTTATAGGTACCTATTAACCGTCATCGACCGTTTCTCTCGATGGCCTGAAGCTTATCCTACACCGAACCAGACAGCAGAAACTGCAGCCCGCACGCTTCTTTCCGAATGGATCGCTCGTTTTGGAGTACCCAAAACCATCACCACCGATTGCGGACGCCAATTTGAAGGGGAACTCTTTAGAGAATTCAAGAAGTACTTAGGAATTAAATCCGCAAATATTACAGCGTACAACCCACAACAAACGGAATGGTGGAGCGTATGCATCGAGTGTTCAAGTCAGCCTTCAAATGTCATTTAATGAATATTACGGAGTGGGTCGACGCGCTACCATTAGTGCTGTTAGGTATGCATTCCGTTTTCAAGGAGGATATAAAAGCTTCACCCGCAGATCTTGTTTACGGAGCACCATTGCGCCTACCAGGGGGTTTTTTCACACCTTACCGACAATAACCGCCAGCAAATTTGTCAGTCGACTACAAGAAAAGATGCGACAGGATTGACCCACTGTACCAAGTCACCATGGGCATCAGCAAGTTTATATGATCCCCGATTTGAAAAAGTGTTCGCATGTGTTCGTGCGCACAGATATGGTACAGCCACCGTTGCAACCTCCGTACGAGGGGCCTTTCCCCGTTCTCAAGAGGTTTCCCAAATATTTCGACGTAAGCATCAAAGGCAGCTGCAAAAGGATTACCATCGACAGGCTTAAACCATCGTATATTATGGACGAAGATAAGGATTCCATCCATTCAGCAACCCAACCGACACCAAAGACTCCTCCGGAAAGGGAATTGCGCACACGTTCCGGCCGACAAGTACGTTTTCCGTCCTACTTCGAGGTTTGACCTCTTCAGTGGGGGTGGAGTGTGTAGCGGCATATCGATAGTGAATGGTAACAGTGCTTGAGAAGGTAACGAGTCCCTAGTTGTTCTATGTTATGGCGCCTTGCGATTGTTGTCGTACAGATTAAGCATTTGTAATTACATACAATAATTATATTTAAGTTATGTCACACTGTGCACAGTGTAAAATATCTTGTACCAAAATATTAAATGTTGTTATGTTGACAGTAGATGGATAAGTCAGTTATTTATATTAAACCCCACCTATACACTATTCATAAAAATTAAAGTTAAACCTATTATTTTCGAAACATTTATTATCACGGTTGAACTTTACTTATGGTCGTCCCTCATGACGGTAAGCGAAAATAGAAGAACAGTGATCCACTTATTTTCGTGTTTGACCGGCTAAGATTTTTTATTGTTTTTTTTTTTTTGGCCAACAGGTGGAACGGAGGGCGGCGGAGCCCCGCAAAAAAGAGATTACTGAATGCTTTACTCTAATAAGGATATATTTACTAGAGTAGAGCACTCCTTTTTTGCATTATTTTATTTATTTTTGTACTCATAATAATTAAGTTTGTTTTTTACACTACTTTATTCAAATTTTACATTTTCTGTTACTTATTGCTTAGTTCATCTTTATGTTTCCCACGATTAATTCAGTTTGCATATTCTAATTATTGCTATGTGTTTCTTTACAATGTAAATCACATGTATTCATTTTTCATATGTATATCTGAGTCTTAATTTGTATAATATGTACCCAACTTCTTCTGTAAGCCAAATGGCATGAACAGAGTAATAAACAAATAATTATTAAAAATAATTAATTATATTATACGGTAGATATCATTAGGGTTGGTGGAGCGCACACTATACCGGCCCTCAAAATTCTATGTAAATAATATTAATTAGAATTAAATCTGTTGATAAAATTCATTTCTAAGTTTTATCCAGTGCTACCTAATTTATGGTTAAATTAGACATCATCGCTTCTGTTCATTGTGGTTAGGAACGTTTAGATATGGTGGTTGGGATTGTACATAGGTATATAGCTGAATGGACACTTTGAGTGTGCTCTTTCACAAAAGCATTTAGCATGAGTTTAAATTTAAAGAAAAAAAAAAAATCTTTAAATTCAATAATTTATTTGGAAAAATGTTTCAAATAAAAATGATACATTTTTATTTGTGAACTAAACATTTGAAGTTTAAGAAAAATCGTTGTTGTCGTTTTCAAGAAACCTCAAAAACCTATTCTATAAAGCCGCTCTTCCGGTTTAACAGTTTTTTCCAAATTTAGAATTCTCTCAATGTTTCTAATGAATGTTCATATTTGTTACGTGCTAATTTACAGACTGCACTATCTTATATAGATAACATTAACGGACTAAGACGAATAATTTTAAGTGAAAAGTAAGTAATTATTCTTTATTATTACTGTTTTTAGGAATATACATAAAAAAAAAATCACTTACAAACTCTTGAAAACAAAGGTTTTTACAACCATGAGTCATCATTTTTTTCTTGATAGTTTTTTCGGTCATTTTTTTTTCCACAGCTCCAACTGAAACATATTATGTGATTTTATTCAAATAATTCGCCACATTATTCCCCCCACATTAAGTATGATCTCGACTACGAGCAGCATGGCCTCACATGATACTGAGTAGTGATGGGACAGTTCGAGCGGAGTCGGTTCACTGGAACGAATCCAGTAGCGGAACGAGTTGATTCAAATCCCTATTTTTAAATAAACTGATTCCAGCAAAATTAAATGAAATTTTTATTCTTTAAAATTAAATTAAGGCAGGTATAGCACGAAAATTAAGTATTAAACTGAGTTGTGGCCATGTTGAAAGAACCAGTGACAGGATTCTAACTTAATATTTTGTAACCTCAAACCATACTAACAATCCTGGTGAGCTTAAAATACAAATGATTGGGCGGTGGGAGTGAATTCCTAGTATAATTTTTTACGGTCAATATTTCATAGATTGAATAACCAGTATACACTAATACTGAATTATTTCCATTGCATAGAAGCATAAATTATATTTCGACAAAAAATTATATTCAACTTTAATATTTTTTCTAAATATATACATATAGAGAGCTATCTGGTGTTAGAAAAGGGAAGATGGATTCAGTTACAGGCAGCAGTGAACTTGGAACGACTTTCTGAATCTGACTCCAATCTGGGCACTCTCATTGGTTGAATCCCTGGAACCGTCTGGACCCGAAACCGGAGTTGATTCAGATTATTTGGTTCCGGAGTGAACGAATAAATCAAATCACTGAATCTAGCCAATAGAAACGCTTGAAATGGAACCGACTCCACGAACTCGTTCCAAAGGCAATGGTGCCTGTAACTGAATCCATCTTCACTTTACTAACACCAGATCGCTCTCTACGTTTATATATTTTATTTTTTAAATATTCTACAAGGTTTATTTGAAATGTTAATCAGAAAAATAATAAAAAAAAGTTACAATCACTCTAAAAAAATATATAACAAATGAATGAGATACATGAAGTTTCATTTCATGAAAAAATATTTCTAAAGGGCATGAGAAGTGGGTATGGAAGGTGGAGGAGATTAAAAATATTAATCAGTTTTGAGATTTCAGTTACTGGTCAGAGTCCGAGCTGGAGCCAGTGTTAAGTTACAAACGATCAAATAAGAAATCAAATTTAAAAAACTATCATTGGTCATAACTAAAATTAAAAATTTAATCGCCCAAACTTTACTTATTAATTCAATAGTAAAATTTGGTTTAGTTGTAACTAAAAATTAAATTTTTAATCAACAGATCAGTTTTCCACAACTAAAAATTAAACAATTCAAAATTGAATTGATTAAATTAGATTAAAAAATTAATTCAATCAATAAATGATTAAATTTTAAATTGAATGCACAAGTACATGATTACTTTTTGGTATAATTAATTATATAAATATTTTAATATTTAATAGATTATTTTTCTTTTAACATACGAAATCTGTTTCTAACATGAGAGCCGGGACCAGCTTTTTTTACTACACACTACCATTAGGAATTACCATTATAATTCCATACTTAGGAGAAGCTCGGGTAGTCCCTAAGTGAGACTATGCCCGCTGGAGTTTCCGTCCTTAAAGGACATTTTTAATTACACCTTATGTATTTATTCTCTGAAGGAAAAGGAACCGTGGAACGAGTTTATGGAGTCGGTTCCGATCCTGGAACCGATTCAAATCCAACGAATCCGATGGCGGAGTCGTTTTGCTGGCGTCCATCTTGTGCTTTCATCAACAGCTGATCAGCTGTGAAATTATATTTTACTTAAATAAATCCGCTTGCTAATTACGTATAGACAAAAAAAAAAATGATGACACAAATAAATTAATAAATTAGTGTGTAATAAAATGCAAAATTCGAGATATCTTTTCTTATATGGAAAGAATTAATAAAACAATGGAAGTAATTAAAAAATAAATCCTAAACAAAATCATAATATTAATGAAACTAAATGAAAAAAAAATATTGAGAACTATCCCTTTACATTGAATTCATGAAGTAATAAATTAACACACACAAAAAAAGGTTAGGAAAACATTGAAACAACATGAAAGAATACATTTTTTTCTCTCATTACTTAGTTAACTCATTAATATAATGATAATAATAGTTTTCTTAGTAGATAAAATTTATATTATTTTTGAATGCAAAATAATTAATTAAAATAAAAGCCGAAATTTGAAATCAAACGTAACTGGTAATTGTTCTTAAAAATACTATTTGCAAATCAAACTTACATACAGTTCTTAATTTTGCTTGAATTGTTGCAATACCTCAGCTTTTCTTTTCTCCTCTAACTCGTTTTCCTTTCATCATAGTTCCCTGTTTCTCTCTCTCTCTTCCTTGACATCGTCGATTATATATCCTCTGTGGGAATGATCAACTCACTTGTTCTGACTTTGTGGCAGAAGCGATTGTAGTGGAATCGATTATCGGATTCCACAGGTATAAAGTCAGATGTCTTGAAGAGGGATTTATTAGGCGGAAGTTAGTTTAGAGATTTCAGAGAGTTATTACTTGAAATACTAAACACTGATTTTACAAAAAATAGACTATATTTTTACAATAATTTGAATGAGTGAATTGGTAACTACAATTAATATGAACTGTTAGAAATAAATAAATAATTAGATAAACAACAACTATTTTAAAATAAATAAAACTAATACGCACAACCATGAAATGTTTGATAGAATAATTATAAGTTTAACCTTGTATAGGGACGCGCTCGCGGAACTCAAGTATAACTGCTGCTCGTTGAAACTGTAATGCTAATAATTGTTGTAATGATAATACTGATGATACTGATCCCCTCCTCCAGTGAGGCGAAGTTTATATTAGTATTACTCACACATTGTCAGGTGTGTAAGTAGTACTCACACTAAGACATCTCTCGTAGTGTGCGCCCTTGGAGTGTGATTTAGGTCAGTGGCCAGATGGACGCCCATCGGTGATTTTCAAAGACTGGTAGCCTTGAATCGGCCAGGTGGCTTCTGTTCAATAATGATCCTTGTTTAAAAAGGGTTTTATCGGTCATTAATACTGATGTATTGACCCTTATATTGAAAAGGCTTTTTGTTCGGCGCGGCCCTTGTCTTGAAGACAGCGGCCGGCTGGGCCACTAGTTATAAATTATCCTTTCTTCTTGTTATCTTGATAGCGGCTGGCTGGAACCACTTGACATTGATATGTCATTACACGATCAAAACTGGCAGACGTCAGAAATTTAACTTTTTTTCCACTTTTCACAAAAACCGGCTAGATCTTATACTGCAGATTATTGGATTGTTACCCGGTTGGATCTTAATCCTTTATACTTCACAACATTATTTATATTTTAACATATTCAAAATATTTTCTGAACAATATAAAATTTTATATCTTAAACATAATATTTCGATTACTCGTAATAAAATACACACACACACCGACCATTCTCTAAAAATATTTTTTCGTACTCAGGTATCTCAAAGTATCTACTCATAGGTGTCCAACCCGCGGCCAGCAACCTACACAGGACGGCTTCGAATGCGGCCCAACCAACAATTTTCAATTAATAAAAAATAAATAATTGAATTATGCTTTTCAATACTATTCAGATATATTTGAAGAGCCTTTGTCTCCTAGGAGTGAGTGGAAATATCTCGGGTCGACGGCTGCTTTTATGTGCATTTTCAACAATAGGAAACACGCTCTTCAGTATAAAGTGGTGTCTACATGGTACCTGCCAATTTTCAAATAGACTAATACATTCTGCATCTGACGTTCAATGTAAAGACTGGATAAATCCTGTCTTGCCAAAGATTAATATCCCTCGTTTCACATCCCATATTTATGTCTGCTTTTTTGGCATTCTCAACATTTGTAAGCAGCTATTTTCAGGGATGAAGTAAAAAAAAAGTAAAAGTAAAATCAAAATATCTGTAGAGCACTTTGAGAACTCCCTGAGATTTGTAACTACTTCCACCAAACTAGATCTTGTTATATATTTATTTTTTAATTTTGCGGAAGCAATGAACCTGTTGATTATTATGCCCTATGACCCAACGGATCAACCATAAAGAGAAAAAAATATAAATATAAATAGATAAACAAATATGCAATATAAATAAATAAATAATATAATGAATATATAAATACAAACTAGGCATTCCAGAAAATGTAATAATAATTCGCAGTAACCTAACGCAATCTTCTTCAGTCAAGACCCCATCATTCAGAACTTCTTCGAAGATTGTGGTATAAGGATGGGGGAAGTAGGAAGGAATGGGGAGGATGAAGTAGAGTTAGAAAGCCCGCCATCAAAAGACGAATTCGAGGACACATTGGAGGTGCTGAAAAATAACAAGGCTCCAGGAATGGATGGTATAAGCGCTGAGATGTTGAAAGCTGCAGGGAGAAATAAAGATGCATTATTTCATCTTATATCGGATGTATGGTGCCGTGAAGTAATGCCAAAAGAATGGGCTGGTGCACTTATTTGCCCTATATTCAAGAAAGGAAGCCGTTTAAAATGCGGAAATTATAGAGGGATTTCACTCCTGAGTGTACCATACAAAATTCTGGCAACCATAATCAATAAAAGATTAATTAAGAAAGGTCAGAAGCAGTGGTTGGGGACTACCAAAGTGGTTTCAGACCGGGTAGATCTACGATGGATCATATCTTTACAGTAAGGTCCGTGTTGGAAAAGTGCTATGAGCAAAATGTGGATGTTCACGCACTTTTCATAGACTTCAAAATGGCTTATGATAGGATTAGTAGAACTGGTTTGTCTCGATGTATGAGAGAACTGGGATATCCGGAGAAATTGATTCGTCTCGTCGAAATGTGCCTGGCTGGGAACTATGGGCGAGTAGTAGTCCAAGGAAAATCCTCCAGAGAGTTTAGGATAAACTCAGGCCTGAGACAAGGGGACCCAATGTCACCGACATTATTCAACATCCTACTGGAAGCTGTCATGAGGAGGTTGTCAACCAATTTTAGCGGCAACCTGTATAACAGAATGGTGCAAGTAATAGCGTACGCTGATGATGTGGCAATACTGGCAAGGTCGCAGCATGAGCTAAAATTAGCCTTTCTAGAGCTGGATGAGGCTGCTAAGGTATTTGGATTAGAGGTGAATAGCGAAAAATCCAAGTATATGGTAAATACAAGGAAAAGAAGATTATTCCGGAACCTTCGGGTAGGGAAGTATACTTTTGAAGGGGTCAAGCAGTTCAAATACTTGGGGGCAATTTTAACCTCTAATAATTGTGTTAGTGAGGATATAGGTGAGAGAATCGCAGCCGGTAACAGATGTCTCTGGGCGCTGCAGCCAGTTTTTAAAAGTAAATGTTTGTCCAGAGCAGTAAAGATAAGAATCTACCTAACGACTATGCGGCCAATCGTAACCTATGGTTCGGAAGCGTGGGTATTAACCAAAGCGGACGAACAAAGGTTGTGCAGGTGGGAAAGAAAAGTACTAAGAAGGATATTTGGACCTGTAAGGACGCAGGATGGCTATAAAGTCAGGACGAACCGAGAAGTAGCAGAACTGTTCGGTGAGCCAGATATAGTAGCCACTATAAAGTCGGGTAGATTACGATGGCTGGGACATTTGCATAGGATGGAGGAGATGAGAGGTCCCAAGAAAGCTTTGTATGGACACCCTGGTGGGAAAAGGCCGAGGGGCAGGCCCAGAATGAAATGGTTAAGGGATGTGCAGGACGACTTGGAAGCCCTTGGTCAGCAAAGATGGAGAACGTCCGCAAGGGATAGAGATAGGTGGAAAGCTGTGGTGGCTGAGGCTCGGGTCCTTCATGGACCGTTATAGCCCTTGAGTAAGTAAGTAAGTAACCTAACGCAATGACTATTTTAATAAGAGAACCAATCTAAAGGCTTCACTAGCACTAAATAAACAATTGCAACAACTGAACACTTAACAACAATCAACAATAACAATCAGGATTAGCTAAGTGGTTAGCGCGTTGGACTCCCACGCGGAGGTCCCGGGTTCGAGTCCGTGCTACCCTTAGATTTTTTTTCTTCCTAGGAGCCTCTACAGCTCACTGTTCGGTGATGGACAGTGTTGTCTGTAGCGAGAGAACACTGTCCGGAGGCTGGTAGTGCACTGAGAAGGCTCCACGCGCTAATGACCATAGATGTTGAAGCGCCTTAAATTAAAAAATAAAAAAATAACAATCAAAATTATAAAACTAAATTCCGTCATACTGGCGGATATCTTCAGGTACTCAACTATTCTATCGTTGAGGTTATTACCATTGTTATATTAATTTCCCAAATGCTGCTGTAAACCAAAATAAATAAAGCATACATAAAATTTATCCAATCATATTGAATTTGGTATTTTTTTTTCATGAAAAAAAAAAATCTCTTTTTCAAATTTGCCAAAAAAAATACTGCAATAAGCAAGTTAGTTACAAGATTCGCCACTGCGCAGCGCTTAAAAAAAAAATGATATTGTATATTTGAAAATTTCTGACAAAATAATGAGTGTTTACTAAATAATTAAAAAATTGCTTTTGTCTTCAAGTTGAAGGAGGTTGTCGCATTCCCATTACGATACATATTGGAATAATACACCAAGATCGAAGTCTCGGCCTTTTATTGAATCCTGCAGCTATAGTCAACCATATGTAAGAAAGAAAAAAATGTTTTCTTTGTTACATTCAAAGATAATCAAGGTTGCATTCCATTTTTTTAAAAAAAATAATAATTAGCACGATTTAGTAAATAGCTGCGGGCATGACACATTTTGATGTGTTAATCGATAATGATGGAAAAATAGTTAGAAATATTCATTATTCCTGCTCAGTGTTATTCAACTTATTATTTTTGTGAGTTAATATTTTAAAGGCGCATTCAAACACTTATACTGGACTCCCAACTCACACTATCATAGTTGCCATATGCAACTATTTGGTATTAGTGCACCCCTTTCTTCCATGAAAAAAAATTCCCTGGCTCTTAGTAGAGAATTTTAAAAATCACTCTATAAAATGTATAATTTCCCAGTCCTCAATGCAGCAGACAACTATAAATTTTTGAAGTATTTTTTGAGGTAATAGAAATTCCGCAAAATTTTGTTTAGCAGATGGAATTTAGTGTGGGCCCTTTTCATCTACTTAAACGAAGTCTGAAATGCCTTAATAAAATTACTCTCGAATGGGTGAACTAATTTATCTAGACCTATATTATGAAGATAATTCAAATCAAAATTAAGTAAATAGTACAGCAATAGATGTTTTTTTGGTTGAATATAAAAATATAAAGTTCTGTGAAATATTAACTAAGCAGACGGGGCGAGTGTTGGTGTAGTGGTTACGAGTATGGACGTGTAACTGAAAGGTCCCCAGTTCAAGTCCTGCCTGTAGCTGCTAAATTTTATGTTCGTTTAAAAATTGTGAATATTAAAGTAAGTGCTTCCACCCCCATCCACGACATCTAATTTGGTAGCTGGACGTTAAGCCCGCATGAAAAAATAGACATTACCTTTACTTTTACTTTATCTAAGCAGGTATTCAAAATTTGGAGGAGTTCCATTGCCTAATTTTAGATTTTGTATATGGTAGTTGAAAGCATTAAGAAAAGTTTGACCTTAAAATATTATGTAAAAATATATACTGTGTAAAGAATTTGTGGATCATAAATATAATATATTATTGGTCCCCCATATTCATAGTTAGTATATCAAATTTAAAGGGAATAGATTAGCTCAGTGGTAGCGCGCAGGACTAGCAACACGAAGGTCCTGGGTTCGAGTCCAGCTAGTGCCCTTAGATTTTTTTCTTCCTCGGAGCAACTTACAGTTCACTGTCCGTTGATGGACCAGTGTTGTCTATAACGAGAGAACACTGTCCGGAGGCCGGCAAGTCTCACTGAGAAGGTTCCAAACTTTGGGGTAGCTATACGGGCCCAGAAGGGCTTTGAATCCCTTCCTACAGACGATAAAAAAAAAAAATTAAATTAATTCGTTTTATGGAGAAAAACGTAGAAAAAGCTGAAAAACTGTTCAGTGAAAATCCACTTCCGGTCTACTGATTTTCTTTAAACTCGGAATTTAGGGAATATATTTAATTCTAATTAATATTATTTAGATGATAGAACTATGTAATAAACGGAAATAATACTTTATAAGAAAACATAGTTCAAAGAAAATTTTTGGAGCTATTTAGATTGAGAAAATCAGAAAAAAGTGAAAAAAAAAATTAGTAAAGTGTTACTTTTGGTTGAAAGGAATTTTTGACAGATAACTTATTGTCGGATCCTATGTTGGAATATCTAAACGGAATTACTCTTCGAAGTTCAAGTTTTGAATTTTCTGAGCTATTCACATATACACACACACAGACTAATTTCTAATACCACTTTTTCTTTCTCTTACTCCTAGTAAGAGGAAGTATTATAATCGTGCCAAATTTTCGTTATCGAGCTTTCACCGGAAATATCCGTTTTGAGATCCCCTGAGTCCAAAAAAATGGTTCTTAGCAAATTGTCTGTAGGTGTCTATGTATGCATGTGAAGAGCATAGCTAAAAAACGAAAAATCGTAGAAAGTTCAAACTTGATATTCCGATTAGGTGCCACCATGGGATTTGACAGTTGGTCAGCGGTCAAAATTCCTCAACCGGAAGAACCACTTTACTAAATGGTTTTTTCACTTTTTTGCGATTTTCTCAAAAATGGATCCAATGATTTTCTTTAGACTTGCTATATCAACTACACATACAAAGAGCTACAACTTTTATTTGAAACATTTCTCCAGTAAAATTCATTTAAGGGTATTTTTGGAGGAAGGGTAAGGTTACGCTTTCCTCTAAAGTGCTATTTCAGTTTACTATACAATTCTATCATCTTAATAATAATAATAATAATTAGAATTAAATGTGTTGTTGAAATTCCGAGTTTGAAAAAAAAGCGGATGACCGGAAGTGCATTTTTACTAAAATATATTTTTCAGTCTTTTGGTATTTTTTTACTTTCTTACAATTTTCTCAACAATAGCTCCGACGATCTTCAAACTTGCTATATTAACTACACATTTAAAAATCTAAACCTTTTGTTTAAAACATTTCTCTAGAAAAATTCATTTAAGGGCACTTTTCGGGGAGGGGTGGGGCTTGGTTTTCCTCTAAGTGTTATCATAGTTGATTATACAATTCTACCATCCAAACAAAAATTAATTAGAAATAAATAGATGGCCATAATTCCGAGTTCCAAGAAAATAAGTAAACCGGTAGTGCATTTTTACTGAGGTTTTTTTTTTTTAGTTTTCGACGAATTTCATCAAATTTGGTACACAAACTATAAAATTTGTCAATTATAATTTTGAAAACTAGTGTAAGAGAAAGTTGTGTGAGTGTTTTTATAACAGATTTTTTTGGACCTTGAAACGTGTATTTCCGGTGAAAACTCGTTATCCAAAATTTTACTTACTTACTTACTTATTCTCTTCCTCTTCTACCTTGCAGTGTAGAGGAACCGAGGAACGGCGAGGACGAGGATGATGATGAGTACATTGACAGGGAAGAACTGTCTACTGCGCTGGCAAGAATGAAACTCGGGAAATCTGCATGTCATGATGGTATTCACCGGAGATGCTTAGGTACATGGGAGAGGAAGGAGAGGAAATATTATACAGATTAATGGAAACAGCGTGGAATGAACGGAAGATTCCTAAAGAATGTGAACTCTCAGTAATAATTCCAATCTTCAAAAAAGAGGGAACAATAGAGAATGTGCCAACCATAGGGGAATCTCACTGCCAAGTGAACCTAGCAAAATCTATAGCCGAATCCTGGAAGCTAGATTAAGATTGAAAGTTGAAAATCTACTGGGAGAGGACCAGTGTGGTTTCCGCCCAAATAGAAGTACCCAGGACCTTATATTCACTTTAAGGCAGATAATGGAAGAAACTATAGAATGTGACAAAGAGGTGCATCTATGTTTCATAGACCTTTGTAAGGCATTTGACATGTTTACAAATGTGGGAAGTACTGGCAAAGTGGAACATTAATAAGGCCTTGATAACAAGAATTGAAAGTTTATATAAGAATTGCCGCAATTATGTAAGAACATCTAACCTGTCGTCCGAATCATTCACAACTATGGTAGGTGTGAGACAGGGAGACAGTCTAAGTCCATTACTCTTTATTATATTTATGGACGACATACAAAAAGCCTGCCAAACCAAAACCAAGAATTTCCAGTTAGGATATCGTCAGTTAGAACCAGTAATATTCTCTTCCCTGATGTATGCAGATGACCTGGTTTTAATAGTAGACTCTAAGGAGAAGCTCCAACATAACGTGAATGTTTGGGTGGAGGAGTTAGAAAAGAGAAATATGCAAATAAGCCTAAAGAAAAGTAAAACCATGGTAGTAAGCAGAACAGAAAACAGTCATGTTATAAGGATAAAGACAAAACCACTTGAACAAGTGGGTGTCTATAAGTATTTAGGTGATTGGATTAGCTCATATACTTACTTACTTACTTACTCCGCGGCTCTACAGATCTGTGTGACCCTTGGCCTTCCGAACTATTTCTCTCCATTTCTCTCTGTCTCTTGCGAAGTCCTCCAGTCTCCAGCTCCCAACTTTGCGGCGTCTCTTCTGACTTCATCCTTCCAGCGGCTCCTCGGTCTTCCTCTTCTTCTTTTTTTACCCACTATTGCCATGTCTAACATTCTCCTTTGCGGCCTTTCTTCTTTCATTCTCTCGACATGCCCAGCCCATCGCAGTCTACCTGCTTTTATATAATTTATTATGTCTTTATTTTTCAGTATCTCTGCGATTTCTGCATTGCTTTTAACTTTCCATTTGCCTTCGACCTTTATAGCACCATATATTCGTCTTACAATTTTCCTCTCGAAAACCTTTAGCCTCTGGCAATCCGCCACTGACAAACACCAGGTTTCCGATCCATATGTAACTACAGGTTTGATGAGGGTATTGTACAGTTGTATTTTAGTCTTTCTTGAAAGAATTTTGGATTTAAACAGTTTAAGGTTCGCAAAGTAGGCCCTGGATTAGCTCATATGGCAGGGTTAAATACGAGTTGAATGCAAGGTGTGTGCGGCATCTGGAAGGTTGTTCCAAGCCATCAACCAAAAATTCATTAGCAAAAGAGAGGTCTCTAAGCGAACGAAGCTAAGGATTTTTAATTCAATATACCTCCCAACCCTCACATATGGATGTGATAAAAAATTTGACACGATTATAATAAAAAATGCAATGTCTACTCCCAGTAATTCAATTACCTACAACTTTATTGCCTTCTGCGCTCGATTAACACAATAAGAAGTTTTATAAAGCAGATTAATTAATGGAAAGTAGTTAATTTATGTTAACAACCCATAAAAAAAATCATCTTATCAAAAGTGAAAACAAAATTATAAAATTAATCGAAAAAAAAAGTGAAAGGAATACCAAAATATATTCCAAAACAGTTTATATCAAAACAGTGTGAAGGTTCGGTCTTTCTATTTAAAAAAAAAAATAAAAAAAAAAAAAATAAACTAAAGTTAATTGTTTATCGTTATTATTTGTGTAATTATACCAAGTATTTACAAATGAAAATAATTTTAAACTATATTCACATATAAATTAACAAAATCGTCCTTGTAAATTGTATTTCAAAATAGTAAGGACTAAGTTTGGTGGGACATTGTCAACAACCCAAACTATACAGATAGTTTTCATTGGCAATAATGTATACAATGCATTGCAGTTCCATACTCTTTACAATAATCACAAGTAAGTGTCGAAATTTGATTATTTTAAAACTTTACTATAAATTTATTAAATTATCTGTACTTATCGATCGTGTTAGATTTTCGAAATTGTATTTTCACCGGAAATACACATTTTTGAGGTCCTCTGAGTTACAACTTTTATTTGAAACATTTCTCTGACTAAACTTTTTGCAGGGTACTTTTTTGATGGAAGATTAAGGTTATGTTTGACTTTGAAGTGCTATCTATGCTTAGTTGATTATACAATTCTATCGTCTAAAAAAAACTTAAATTAGAAATAAATAGATTGCCAAAATTCTGAGTTTCAAGAAAAATTAGTTAAACCGGAAGTGCATTTTTACAGGCGTTTTTTTTTTCAGTTTTCGCAACAATTTTCTCCATAAAAACATCGACGAATTTCATTAAATTTGTTATACTAACAATAAAAAATTTGTCAATTATAATTTTGTAAACTGCAGTAAGAGAAAGTTGTGTGTGTGTGTTTCACACACTTTTTTTTTTTTTTACTTTACGTAACTTTGCTGTTACAGGAAATATTGTGATCGTATCAAATTTTCGAGAGGAAATATACGTTTTGAAGTCCCCTGAGTCCGAAAATTTTTTTTTTTTTTTTTAGGAAATAGTATGTGTGAGTGTCAGTGTGTTTTTGTGTGGAATGTATATTATGTATACAGCATAGCTCAAAGAAAAATAATAATAATAATCGTAGAAAGCTCATACCGTTTGAATATTACTATGGGATCCCATAGAAACTTACTTGTCAAAATTTCTCAACTGAAATTACCTTCTTTACTGATTAGATTTCCAGTTTTTTTTGGAGATTTTCTCAGAAATAGCTCAAACGATTTACTTTATAATTGTTATAATTATTACACACATAAAGAGTATTATAAAGTAATTTTAAGGACCAAGTTTTCGTTTAATTGGAATATTACCAAATTGGTTATTGCATTAAGGACAATTAGTAGCTTTGATAATATATAACTAATGGACATTATTAAAATTTAATTGTGTACGTGAAATTTATAAATGGTGATTAAACGTGGATGTACTATATGAAATACAGACTGCTAAGAACCATTTAAATGTGAAGTAGAGTTGAGTGGCAGACAAAATTCCAAACTTTCTTCCAGTTTTGAAACCGGTATACGATCTGAGAAAACAGATCACATCTTATATTATGGCCCCTTCCAATTAATTTATTCGTTAATTCAATCAAATAAAATGTTTATATAATTGTCTATTATGTAAAGTTTTTGATAATGGTGCTCTGTAAAAGAAGGTTTAACCTATTATAATGATCTGTTTTATATTCTATATGCATATTTAATTTTTTCAAAAGAATTTTTGCATCTTATAAATTTTAAAAGGTTTATTTAAGTTTAAAATTTTAACCTATACATATAATTCTTTTTTTTTTACTTTCTCTTACTCCTAGTAAGTATTGTGATCGTGTCAAATTTTCGATATCGAGTTTCACCGGAAATATCCGTATTGAGGTCCCCTGAGTCCAAAAAAGTGGTTTTTAGCAATGGTCTGTGTGTGTGTGTGTGTGTGTGTGTGTGTGTGTGTGCGTGTGTTGAACAGCATAGCTCAAAAACGAGAAAACGGTAGAAAAGTTGAACATTATATTCCGTTTATAGATATCACCATGATTCTGAGTACGTTATCTGTCAAATTCCTCAACGGAAGTTACCACTTGACTAGTTGTTTTTTTTTTACGTTTTTGCAATTTTCTCAAAATGGTCCGACAATTTTTCTTCAAACTGGACATATCAACTACTCTACAAATCAAAGAGCTACAACTTTTATTTGAAACATTTCTCTAGGAAAATTCATTTAAAGGCAGTTATGGGGGAAGGAAGGGGTTAGGTTTTCATCTAAAGTGCTATTCAGTTAATTAAACCATTCTGTCATCTAAATAATGTTAATTAGAATTAAATATATTGTTAAAATTCTGAGTTTGAAAAATCGGATAACCGGAAGTGCGGGTACTTTACCACTTTACTAAATGATTTTTTTTTTTTTAGTTTTTTGCGATTTTCTCAAAAGTAGCTCCAACGATTTTCTTGAAACTTCCCATATAAACTAAACATAAAAACATCTACAACTTTTATTTGAAACATTTCTTTGGGAAAATTCATTTAAGGGCACTTTTAGGGGAGAGGGGTTATGATTTTCTCTAAAATATATAGTTAGTTGATAAAGTATAATTGAATAATAGATTATACAATTCTATCATCCAAACAAACTTAATTAGAAATAAATAGATGGTAAAAAATTCCGAGTTTTAAGAAAATTAGTAAACCGGAAGTGCGCTTTTTACTGGACAGTTTTTTTTTATTCAGTTTTCGACGAATTTCATTAAATTTGGTATACAAACTATAAAAATTTGTCAATTATAATTTTGAGAACTGGAGTAAGAGAAAGTTGTGTGAGTGTTTCATATCGGATTTTTTTTTTAGTTTTATTTTATGTATAGTTTTATTAATAATTTTGCAACAAAATATGTCAGTTTCTTTCAGAACTGACAAAAAAAAGAAAAGGTTTGAAATTCAATACAAATGATTTCTAAATGTAAGGGCATGGGAACTTTAATCTTTTTCCCCAATAGGCATGTTTTCAAAAATTTATATTACTGGATACAAAGACAACTTTCACCTTTCTAGTCACATATTTGAGTAATCGTCATAAGTAAACCACCTAATTAAGAATTTAGTAAGACCTAATTAAATAGGCTTGACAGCGTTACTAAATAGCTTATTAGAAATAAATAGATGGCCTAATTCCTTAGTTTCAAGAAAATTAGTAAACTGGAAGTGTGCTTTTACTGGACAGTTTTTTTTTCAGTATTCGACGAATTTCATTAAATTTGGTACACAAACTATAAAATTTGTGTACCAAAAATCGGATAATCGGATAACCGGAAAATCCCACTGTGAATAATATTTAAGTACTTAATACTTAATACAGGAAAATTATTACTTTCTTTATCCTGCTATTAGAGGAAGTATTTCTATAATCGTGTCAAATTTTCAATATCGTGATTTTAATGGAAATAAAAATTTTGAGGTCCTCTGAATCCAAAAAGTGGTTTTTACAAAATGGTCTATGTTTGTTGACAGTATAACTAAAAAAAAATCTGGTGTGAAACACTCACACAACTTTCTCTTATTCCCGTTCTCAAAATTATAATTGACAAATTTTATAGTTTGTGTACCAAATACGTAATGAAATTCGTCGAAAAAACTGAAAAAAAGACTGTTGAATAAAAGCGCACTTTCAGTTTACTAATTTTCTTGAAACTCGGAATTTCAGCCATATATTTATTTCTAATTAATTTTGTTTGGATGATAGAATTGTATAATCAACTATGATAACACTTTAGAGAAAAACATAATTGCGGCGGAAAACTAAATTAAACGACTCAGTAAAATTACACTTTCAATTTACCAATTTATTCTTCAAACGCGGTACATTCGCAAATATTTTTAATTCTTATCAAAATATTATGTAGATGATAGAATAGAATAGAAGCGGGCGGGGGGAGCCTCATTCCACTGTGACCTACAAATTGAGGTCTATTGTGGATCCCCTTAAGTTACAGAACAGCCCCCAGCTTTGCCCTCCTAATCAATCCTAGCAAAGCTGAGAGCGGCTCCGTCATGAAGCTTTCAGCTTCGGGATTGCCCGTCCCCAATTGAAGAAACCTAATCCTCGCCAGGCCGGCGCACTCACAAAGATGTGCGCCGGGGTCTCCTCCTCTACCTTGCAGAATCGGCATACCGCACTATCCGCAAGTTGTAGGTGGTGCATGTGTCTATTCAGCCTACAATGCCCTGTTAGTAGACCCACAATTAACCTTATATCCCTTTGGGTCTGGCTCAGTAGGTCTTTGGCAAATTTAGGCAAATGTCTCTTAATGAAGAGCTTTGCCTGCCTCTGTCCTGGTGTTCCCTCCCACCAACGCACACGCTGATCTTCTACACCCCCTGATAGAAGTTTGAATGAGGCTCCTGGACAAGCCGCAGAAGGGTTCGGGGCCTATAAAGGTATCCTGCGAGCCCTCCCTCGCTAGGGCATCCGCCCTCTCATTGCCCAGGAACCCCGCATGTCCCGGCACCCAGGCGAGTGTCAGTTTATTCCGAGTACCCACCTCGGTGAGGGCAAGTAGGCAGTCCCACACCAGTCTTGAGACTATTTGGTGTGAGGAAAGTGCCTTCAGGGCTGCCTGAATGTCGGAGTATATGGCCACTCTTCCACCCACTATCCTTTGCCTTATAACAGTGATGGCGAACCTTTTGAGCTCGGTGTGTCAAAATTTTGAAAAATAGAAACATAACTCTCGTGGCGTGTCACTCATCAAGTTAATTATTTGTTTAATGCCATTTAAAATACAAAAGCCAAAATTATGAAACCAATAGTTTACATTTAGAGACTTGTCTTATATATTTCATTGACACTTAACATACAAAATCAAGTAATATATATATAAAATATAATTGAACAAAAACAGAAAAACAATATAAATTTATACAATTAGAAAATAAACATATATGAAAAATTAGTGACTTTTTTGGTGTGTGGTTGGTTTCGCAGAGCTGGAAAGCAACAGAGACATTTTCCTGGTAGCCTGCTTCATTTTGTGGTCATCGACTTGAGTGTGAAAACTAAGTTTGCTCTGTGCATGTCGGTGTTGTCACACTGTCTGAAAAACGCATCCTGAAGATGGGCGAACGCCCGAAACCGGTCGATGACTACAAAATGAAGCAGGCTACCGCGGAAAATGTCTCTGATGACTTTTTTGGTGCTGAAGTTTGTCTGCTAAATCTTCTATTTCGGGTTTATACTTGGTACATTTCAAGGCCAAACAAGCGCCACTGACTTCATCTGTGAACCGATTCCGTTTGTTTGTCTTAATATTATTTAATGCTGAGAAGAATGTCTTACAAAAATATGTGGATGAAAAAATTGTTGGCAAAACAACTATCTCGAGGAGCGGTCAATAAAAAGTACACTTTTTTTTAAATATTTTCCAACGTTTCGACAAATTTATTGTCTTTTTCAGGGATAAAATTTAAAAAAATGTTAATCGGTATTTATAATTTCCATGAATCAAACTAAACACAAAATATGTAGTAAACAGAGAGAGTTGCTAACTATATGAACTACATTATCAGAAAAAAAAGATTTTTTTGAATTATGAAATTTTTTATCTTTGAAGATGCGTGTCACCAAAAATGTGCTCGCGTGTCAGCACTGACACGCGTGTCATATAGGTTCGCCATCACTGCCTTATAATCTCCCCAGCGCAGAGTTGTAACGCCACGACTTCAGCCTCAGAAGAGAAAGACCTTGGCGTACTTCCCTAGGCTGGCCTTAATTTTAACTTTAGGCCTGCCCCCGTAGACCCCAGCTCCGACCCCAGTCGGAGTTTTGGATCCATCTGTATACCAGATCGAGTTACCGAACAGGGGTGGGTCGCAGCCCCATTCGCCTCTGCTCGGTATGTAGATGATAGGATCGTAGAATATATGGAAATGACACTTCAGTGAAAAACGTAAACTCCATAACCCTTCACTAAAAACAACCTCCAGAAATGAATTTTATTTACGTAAAATACTGTAACGAGTTTCCCTCTAAAATAGCTCCTGCAACTAGTTCTAAGTGGGTTCGTTTAGATAAAATACTCTAAACTTCAATAAGAAAAACACCAAATACATCACTTAATAATAATTAATTCACAGTTTAGACCAACAAAAATTCACTTTTTATACACATCACAAATGCACACTTCGTTTGAAACAAGAATTTCTGTAAACTCTCTGTGGTCCGGTCTAGAAGATTATAGATTGTTCTAGAAAGGGTTAGAGCGCGCCGCCAGCGCTTCGTAGCGGCCATTAGGAGAACTTGAGGTACCTGCTTTCTCTCCTAGATGGCACCAGTGGCTGCGTGTAATAATACGTAAATAAAAGTTTTAACTCATTATATATTTAGTTCATATACTAAGTTTAAAAAAAAAAAAAAATAGTTTAAGCCATTTTCTCGAAAAAAAATCGCAAAAATGTAATAAAAAAAAAAAAGCTGATGTGAAACATTCACTCACAACTTGCTCTTACTCCAGTTTTCAAAATTATAATTGACAAATTTTACAAAATTTATGAAATTCGTCGTGGTTTTTTAAATGGAGAAAATCACAAAAACTGTTTTAGTAAAAACACACTTCCCCGGTTTACTAATTTTCTTGAAACTTGGAATTTCAACAATATATAATCTACTAATATATTTAGATACGGAATTCTATAGTAAACTGAAATAGCACTTTCGAGGAAAGCCTAACCCCACCCCTGCCCGAAAAGTGTCGTTAAATGAATTTTCCCAGAGAAATGTTTCAAATAAAAGTTGTAGATTTTTGTATATGTGTAGTTCATATACCAAGTTTAAAGAAAATCGTCGGAGCCATTTTTAAGAAAATCGCAAAAACGTAAAAAAAAAACTATTAAAGTGGTACTTCCGATTGAGGAATTTTGACAGATAACATATTGGTCAGATCGCGTGGTGATACCTAAATGTAATATAAAGTTTCAACTTTCTATGGTTTTTCATTTTTTTGAGCTATGCTGTTCACATACATTCGTACTTTTAGATTACACGCACAGACTATTTGTTAAAAACATTTGTTTTTTTGGACTAAGGAAATTTAAAAACGGATATTTCCAGTTTTAAAACTCGATATCACAAAATTTCACACGATTACAAATACTTAAATTGCAGAAAGCACAAAGTTGTCGATTTCGTGTAGATATCACCAAGAGATCCAACAAGGATTTTTCTGTCAAAATTTCTCAACCGGAAGTAACACTTTGCTACATAGATATTTCAGTTTTTTTTTGTTGTTTTTTTTTTTGCGATTTTCTTAATAAACGACTCCAACGATTTTCTTTAAACTTCATATATATTATAACTACACATACTAAGAATTATAAATTTTTTATTTATAATATTTCTTTAGGAAAATTTATTTATGGGAGCATTTGAGGATGGGAAAGAATGTATGTGTTGTATTTCTCAAAAGTAATATTTTAATTTATTATATAATTATATTAATCTTAATAAAATTGAATACGCTGCCAATATTCTGAGTTGAAGATATTATAATCGTGTTAAATTTTCGATATCGAGTTTTCACCGGAAATACCCGTTTTGAGGTCCCCTGAATCCAAAAAAGTGGTTTTTAGAAAAAGGGTCTGCGTTTATGTGAACGGCGTAGCTCAAAAATGAAAAACCGTAGAAAGTTGAAACTTGATATTACCTACGTTTAGGTATCACCATGGCATCTGACGGTGGGTCATCTGACAAAATTCCTCAACAGAAGTACCACTTTACTTGTTTTTTTTTAGTTTTTTTTGCATTTCTCTCCAAAATCGCTCCAGCGGTTTTCTATAAACTTACTATATAAACTAGACATACAAAGAGCTGCAACTTTTATTTGAAATGTTTCTCTGGGAAAATTCATTTAAGGGCATTTATGGGGGGGGAGTGGTTGGGGTAGGTTTTTATCTAAAGTGCTATTTCAGTTTATTAAACAATTCTATCACCCAAATAATGTTACTTAGAATTGAATTTGTTGTGGAAATATCAATTTAAAAAAAATCGTATAACCGAAAGTGCTTTTAGATTACCACTTTAGTACCCCGAACCCTTCTGCGGCTTGTTCAGGAGCCTCATTCAAACTTCTATCAAGGGGTGGATAGAAGATCAGAGCGTCTGCGTTAGTGGGAGGGAACACCAGGACAGAGGCAGGCAAAGCTCTTCATTAAAGACATTGCCTAAATTTACCAAAGACCTACTGTGCCAAACCCGAAGGGATATAAGGTTAATTGTGGGTCTACTAACAGGGCATTGTAGGCTGAATAGACATATGCACCACCTACAACTTGCGGACAGTGCGGTATGCCGATTCTGGAAGGTAGAGGAGGAGACTCCGGCGCACATCCTTTGTGAGTGCGCCGGCCTAGCGAGGATTAGGTTTCTTCAATTGGGGACGGGCAATCCCAAAGCTGAAAGCTTCATGACGGAGCCGCTTTCAGCTTTACTAGGATTGATTAAGAGGGCAAAGCTGGGGGCTGTTCTGTAACTTAAGGGGATCCACAATAGACCTCAATTTGTAGGTCGCACTGGAATGAGGCTCCCCCCCCCGCTTCTATTCTATTCTACCGCTTTAGTAAATGATTTTTTTCACTTTTCGTGATTTTCTCAAAAATGCAGCTCCGACGAGTTCCTTGTGGAACTTCCTATATAAACTAAACATACAAAGATCTACAACTTTATGTATTTAAAACCTTTCTCTTTATTGGATTTAAAACCTTTCTCTGGGAAAATTCATTTAAGGGTACATTTTGGAGGAGAGGTGGGGTTATGTTTTTTTTTTCTAAAGTGTTATCATAGTTGATTATATATCATTCTATCATCCAAACAAAATTAATTAGAAATAAATAGATGGCCAAAATTCCAAGCTTTCAGAAAATTAGTAAACCGGAAGTTCGCTTTTACTGGACAGTTTTTTTTTTTCAGTTTTCGACGAATTTCATTAAATTTGGTACGCAAACTATAAAATTTGTTAATTATAATTTTGAGAACTGGAGTAAGAGAAAGTTGTGTGAGTGTTTCACACCAGATTTTTTTTTAGTTTTCTAAGATTATATCGAAAATAGCTTCAACAATTTTCTTTAAACTTAGTATATCGTCCACACATACATATATAGAGCTACAACTTTTTCATTTGAATATTTCTCCGAAAAAATCCTACAAGGTGAGTTTTTTTTGGGGGGGGGAGAAAGTTGGGATTATGTTTTCCTTTAAAGAATTATTTTAGTTTATTTTTTTTACAATTCCATCGTCTAAATAATATTAATTTAAATTAAATATGTTAACATTAAATTATGAGTTTGAAGAAAAATCGATTGACCGGAAATGTGTTTTTACTGAATTTAGTTCAATTATTTACGACTTTATCTACAAAAAAAAAATGCGACATATTTCGTTAAATTTTTTACACTATCTATAAATATCAGAGGCCTATCACTTTTGTTAGGAATCATTTTCTGAGAAAGTTCATCGAAAGAAGTTTTAGTGGAGGGGAGGGAAAGTGTAGGCTTCCCTTAAAAAAAAAAAAATCATTTTATTAAGTTCAGTTTATCCAATTAATATAAAATTGATGACAAGCAAATTTTTTGTAAAAATTATTATTTTGAAAAAAAAAAAATTGTATCTTAAACTGCAGTGAGAGAAAGTCGTGTGAGTGTTTCAAGCCAGATTTTTTTTTTTTTTTTTTTTTAAGGCGCGCTAGACAACGTGCACGTGTCATTGATGAACGGGTTCTGTACACATTCTCATACATGTTTAAAATTTCTCTTTTAACACTGCCTTATCACCGGAAAGTGAGTCGTGCAGCGCGTGAGATATAATATTATTTACTAGAATCAAACTACAGGACCTCTGCATTGTAAATCCTCCGCATTACTACTGAGCTAATTCCACACTTAATATAACCAGGTATCTTATCATAATTTTCTCGCTGTAGTATTTTCTGAGAGAGATTTGCTTTTTAAACTAGTTAGTCTACGATGTATAAATTTATAAACCTATAAACTTTTAAAATCCTAAACGTTGTTTGTAGATAGAATTGTTTAATAGGTTTGAGAAGGAGAGAAATTAGGTTAGATAGATAAATAAATAAACTAAAAATAAAGCTGAATACTGTATAATAGAAATGTAGCACAAGCTGCCTGGACTTTACACTAAAATATATAAAATGGTTGTGAAAGAGTTGATGGCGCGTTGTAATTGCTGTAGGAACTCTGCTGCAAGATTGTCGGTAGACTTCCTCTTATGGCTGACACAGCTGTATTTAAACAGTTTCTCTTACACTAGTCTGGCCTAAACTAGAGAGTGAGACTGTCTCTCTCTCTCTCTCTCTGCTTTGGATCCCTCTCTTCGAATCCTATAACATCAATGGGTTTGAGAAAGAGAGAAGTTGGGTTAGATAGATAACATAAACTAGAAGTAAAGCTGAACACTGTAGATAGAAATGTTGCACAAGTTGCCTGGACTTACACTAAAATATATAAAATGGTAGTGAAAGAGTTGGTGGCGCGTGTGACTGCTGTAGGAACTCTGCTGCAAGATTGTCGGTAGACTCCCTACTATGGCTGACACAGCTGTGTTTAAACAGTTTCTCTCACTCTAGTCTGGCCTAAACTAGAGAGTGAACCTGTCTCTCTCTCTCTCTCTCTCTCTCTCTGCTTTGGATCCCTCTCTTCGAATCCTATAACATCAATGGGTTTGAGAAAGAGAGAAGTTGGGTTAGATAGATAAATAAACTAGAAGTAAAGCTGAACACTGTATAATAGAAATGTTGCACAAGCTGCCTGGACTTTACACTAAAATATATAAAATGGTAGTGAAAGAGTTGGTGGCGCGTTGTGACTGCTGTAGGAACTCTGCTGCAAGATTGTCGGTAGACTCCCTACTATGGCTGACACAGCTGTGTTTAAACAGTTTCTCTCACTCTAGTCTGGCCTAAACTAGAGAGTGAACCTGTCTCTCTCTCTCTCTCTCTCTCTCTCTGCTTTGGATCCCTCTCTTCGAATCCTATAACATCAATGGGTTTGAGAAAGAGAGAAGTTGGGTTAGATAGATAAATAAACTAGAAGTAAAGCTGAACACTGTATAATAGAAATGTAGCGCAAGTTGCCTGGACTTTACACTAAAATATATAATGTGGTAAATAAAGAGTTGATGGCGCGTTGTAATTGCTGTATGAACTCTGCTGCAAGATTGTCGGTAGACTCCCTCCTATGGCTGACACAGCTGTGTTTAAACAGTTTCTCTCACTCTAGTCTGGCCTAAACTAGAGAGTGAACCTGTCTCTCTCTCTCTCTCTCTGCTTTGGATCCCTCTGTTCGGATCCTATTAAATCAATGGGTTTGAAAAAGAGAGAAGTTGGGTTATATAGATAAATAAACTAGAACTAAAGCTGAACACTGTATGATAGAAAAGTAGCACAAGCTGCCTGGACTTTACACTAAAATATATAAAATGGTAATGAAAGAGTTGATGGTGCGTTGTGACTGCTGTATGAACTCTGCCGCATGACTATCGGTAGACAGTCAGTATAAACAGTTTCTTCCACTCTAGTCTGGCCTAAACTAGAGAGTGAGTCCTATCTCACTCTCTCTCTGCTTTGGATCCCACTTTTCGGATCCTATTACAATTGTAATGTGATCCGAATCATCAATGACTCATAGGAGCAGAAGAGCGGAGAAGCATATTAAATAAATCAAATTTATGGTATTATATTTCATTATAATTATCATTATAACCTCCCGCACATATATATATATAAAACCAACAAACAGCAAGTGTGAGTTTAACAGAAACATTACGTTGACGTGAACTCTCTACACGAACTGGGTAAATTTGCTCTGACAATGGATGAAAATCCGAAACCGGTCAGGACAAAATGAATAATGCATGCTACGAAGGATAAAATACAAGTGTGAGAGAACAGAAACCATTACGTTGAATTCTCTACATGAACTAGGTGAATTCGGTCTGACGATGGATGAAAATCTGAAACCGGTCAGGAACAAAATGAATAATGCATGCTACGACAGATAAAATACCAGATGTTATCTAGCATTGTGGACCCATCCACATATTCAAGAATCAATTTAGTTACTCCCTAACTAGGCCAGACAACTAGAAAGGGAAAGTTCTACTTATATCAATAGAGCGAGACTAGAACAATTTTACAACAGAGTTTACGACCAGTTTACAATTGGTCAGCAACCTACCTACTACCTTCTCATCACTCAGCCAGTCTGCCTCTTTATATTTCTCTCGCTACCTAACTTCAATTTTATTGTAAAGTCCTTACAGTTTGTGTTCTATTCATTATACAGTGTTCAGCATATCATCTAGTTTATTTCTCTAAAATCCATTGTCTCTCCTTTTCACATCCATTATACAATATTAAGAGCAATTAATTCAATTATATTATTTAATAAAAATATTTGATTTGAAGAGCATTATCAATTAGAGATCTGAGTATTGCAATGAGATAATGTAGTACGATCGTTTTTAAAACAGTTTCAAACATTGTCTTGAATATTTCAAGCATATAATTTTATAGCACTTCTGGAATGAATAAAAAAAATAAATAAATAAATAAAGTATGTGAAAAACAACGATTCCATTAAAATAATATAAATGTCTCACATAACGTATCTTTATCGGAATGTAATTAGGACGACCTACATTATATGCATAGTATTTTTTATTTATTTCTACAATGTCATAAAGGTAACGTTTTTAGAATATTAATAGATGCCACACTTTAACATGTTTCGTATTAAAAGTTATTGTGTTAGAAAAACCTTGAACAAAATACAGACTTTAAATAAAGAAATCTTAAAAAGCATAAAAGTAATAAAATGAAGCAAACTTTTGTAAAACGTGGTTTTCTATGTGAATAAAATATATAACTTTGTTTGAGGTATGTTTTGTATCCCCTTTTTTTTTACTTTCTCTTACTCCTAATAAGAGGAAGTATCATAATCGTGTCAAATTTTCGATATTGAGTTTTCACCGGAAATATCCATTTTGAGGTCCCCTGAGTCCAAAAAAAGTGGTTTTTAGAAAATGATCTGCATGTATGTGAACAGCATGGCTCAATAACGAAAAATCGTAGAAAGTTCAAACTTGATATTCCGTTTAGGTATCACCATGGGATCCGACAATGGGTCATCTGTCAAAATTCCTTAACCGAAAGTGCCACTTTACTAATCGTTTTTTTTTTTTACTTTTTTGAGTTTTTCTCAAAAATTGCTCCGACGATTTTCTTCAAACTTGGTATATCAACTACTCACACAACGAGCTACAACTTTTACATGAAACATTTCTCTGGGTAAATTTATTTAAGGATAGTTATGGGGAAGGGGTGGGGCTACGACTTCCTCTAAAGTGCTATTTAAGTTTATTACACAATTTTATCATCTAAATAATATTAATTAGAATTAAATATGTGGTTGAAATTCTGAGTTTGAAAAACTCGGATGACCGGAATTACATTTACTATACCACTTTTCTAAATGATTTTTTTTTTCCAGTTTTTCGCGATTTCCTCAAAAATGGCTTCAATGATTTTTCTTGAAACAACATGTACAACGTTTATTTATAACACTTCACTGAGAAAATTCATTTAAGGTCACTTTTAGGGGAGGGGTGGGGGTTATGTTTTTCTCTAAAGTGAAACATAGTTGGATTATACAATTCTATCATTCAAACAGAATTAATTAGAAATAAATAGATGAACGGAATTCCGAGTTTCAAGAAAATTAGTAAAGCGGAAGTGCGGAAGTTTTGCGGACAGTTTTTTTTTTTTTAGTTTTCGACGTATTTCATTAAATTTGTTACACTAACTATAAAATTTTCAATTATAATTTTGAGAACTAGAGTAAGAGAAAGTTGTGTGAGTGTTTCACACCGAATTTTTTACTTCTATTTAGTAACTTTAACTTTTCTGCTGAATAGCTGAAATCGCCTTTTATCGAGTGTGATAAAAGAATTATCTGGCTTAATATTATATGTATACTTCATTCCCAGGCTGAGGTTTATGCAATTCTTTGCTGTATTTTGGATGAGAGGGTGGTAACACTAATTTAAAGGGTGTTTGTATCTGCTCGGATAGCCAGGCTGCGTTGAAGGCGCTTAATTCATGTGTCTTCACTTCCAGATTGGTGTTGGAATGTTCTAGAAGACTGGAAGATCTTTCTTTATTAAAGGATGTGCTTCTGGTCTGGGTTCCAGGTCATATGGGAATTTTTGGGAATGAGGAGGTGGATAGGTTTGCCAAATTAGGTGCCTCTCTCCCTTTCATTGGTCCAGAGCCTGCTGTTGGTGTGTCTTCTGACACATGTTTGTCGGGCTTTCAGACGTGGATGACCTCACAGCACTCATCCTTATGGATGAGTGCAGTGGGTTGTCGGCAGTCTAAAATGCTCATTGGGGGCCCGGACGGAGCTTTGAGTAGTGGGGTCCGATGTCTTTCACGGACCTCCCTCAGGTATCTGGTTGGATTCCTCACTGGGCATTGTGGTTTAAGGAGACATCTCTATATAATGGGACTTGTGCCTGACCCTTTTTGTAGAGTTTGTGAAACTGAGGAGGAAACACCCATGCATTTGATGACGAATTGTTTGGGTTGTGAGGAGATTAGGTTTAGGAACTTCGGCCGGAATAGGATGTCGGTAGAGGATCTTAAGCTGTGTCCTTTTAAGGTTTTGGTCCGATTTGTTCGGTCTGTTGTGAAACTTAGATGGTTGAATCCTGGGCCTGGATTTGTATTCTAGTCCCAGTGGTTGTTATTCTTTAGGGGTAGCTATATGGGCCCTGGGGGGCTTTGGGTAGCGTAGGGTTTTGCCCTCCCCTTTCGCGAATAATAATAATAATAATAATATGTAAACTTCAATTCAATTATGAGTATTTAAAATTCTAGTCCTTATAACTAATTTGTAATTATAATAATTACAGTATAATTTTATAGTAAATCGAATAGTTTTATAATAAATTAATTCCTCAAGCGAAGATGACCTATATCTTGTATAAATATAATTTATTTATTTATATTTGTTAAAATATAAATAAAAAATGGAGGACCATAATGTCACCAATTTTATCTCATCTAGAAATTTAATGTTCTGGCTTCCCTCATCAATCTTATTTTTATTTCTACATTTTTTTACAGTTATTTCAACCATAGGATATGCTGCAAATGGCAAAAATTCCACAAAAGTAGTGTTCGAAACTGCTTCATGTATTTATGAAATTAATCATCCGTGTACTGAAAATGTTAGATTTATCCTATTTACTGGGTGAGTTTATTTAAAAAAAAAAAAAAAAAAAAAATTAAATGATTTTATTTTTATTTATTTATTTAAAGTATTTAATTAATATTTGGTTCTAATATGAAATAAGTTGCATTATTTAAATAATATTTAATCCTAATTTTTGGGATTATAAGTAGAATACATATTTATATGGCAGTGGCTAAGAGGAGTTTTTAAAGAAAAATATTCTTTGATGCTCTACGTTTCAGGAGCTCTTTTGAATAGGAGAGGAGTGTACGTTGAGAATGAAAAAAAAAAAATGCTTCTGAAGAAGGGCACCAATAGTACCTGAAACGTAAAGCAACGAAGAATTCTTTAAACAAACTCCTCTGGCGTATAAACAACATCTCATTATAATTTTAAGGCTTGACGATTTTTAAAACCATGTTTTAAATAAGTAGAAATAATTTTGGAATTAAGGTTGAGTAAATTCATTAAAGGTCGTTTTAATCAACAAAAAAAAAAAAAGTAATTAATTTACTTATTTACTCTGCATTATTATTAACAATTCATTGCAAAAATAATAAAATTTATTGCAATGTGGTATTGCTAATTCAAATAAAATATCTTATATGTTTTAATATTAGATAAGTGGTAGAATTATAAATTGAATGAAGTTAGAACATTAGAGGAATGCTTACCATTACTAAATCAATGTTCCAAGGAATTAATAAAACTGCACAATCTACATCCAAATTTATCTATGTAGATAGTATACGATGTTTAAAGTAAGCTGTAAGAGCCTGTAAACTAATTTCTGCTAAGTATTTATTTATTAAGATAGTTAATATTTTAGACTTACTTAGTTAAGTACTCCCTCAGCTCCTGTTGTTTCAACCAAACTTTTGTATCATATTTAGTAATCTAATTTAATTAAAGGTTTAATGATATTATCTCCCAAAGATACGTAAACGAAAGGAATGTTCAAATAACAAAACAGATCAATCACTCACTTAGTTAATATAATAAAATAAACACAATAAGAGAAGTGCATGGATGAAACACAAGATACTATATAGCACAAAGCAAATATAACAAAACAGAACCAAAAGTACAATAGATAAATACGTTCGCACACAGAGTCCTGCTACATAGTCTACTTTACTCTGTTTCACTTTAATTAAATTATATTTAAGAAATAGTGCTTATTTTTACAGCAAACAAAACATCTAAACATATATATATTTATTTTTGAAGGGACACATCCCTCAAAACACAATAAGCAAGCATTTACATAACCCCAAAAATAATCACTGTATAACCTCCTTCCCGCTCAGTCACCCTCTCTTTCTACATACAGTGTTGCTCTTTTGTTAACAAACCGTTTAAAAAAAAACAAAAAAAAAAAAACTGAAAATATGAGAGAGACCATTCCTAAAAAATTTTTATGGGGTTCCTGAATATGAAAAAAGTGTTTTTACCGAATGTGTGTGTGTGTGTGTGTGTGTGTGTGTGTGTGGTTTTTTAACAAAATATCTCAAAAACGTAAAGTTACAAGATGTTCAAACTTGGTATTCAGTTTAGGTACTACCACCGCATCAGACACGAAGATTTCGGGCAAAATCCATTAATAGAAACTGCGATTTTACTCATTATTTTTTTTTTCAGGTTTTTCTTTATACTCTCGAAAACGGCTCTAACGACTTTCTTTAAACTTCAGATACTATCTACACACATATAAATACTTATCACTTCTATTTCAAACATTTTCCTGGAGGTTTGAAACTGATTTTTGGAGATTCTAGGGAAACAGTAGCGTTATGCTTTCCTCTAAAGTACCATTTTAGTATAATATACAGTTTTTTCCACCTACATAATATTAATAAACATTACAACCATTATGGAATTCCAAATTTTTATGAAAATAAGTTTACTGAAAGTGCGGTTTTACGAAAATGATTTTGAGTTTTTTTTTTTAAAGCTTTCTCGAACGCAATACAATGATTTTTCCATAATCTTGGAATGTTTGCAGAATTCATAAAGAGGTATCACTTCTATTTGAAACATTTTTCTCAAAAAACATTGATTTTTGTGGTGTATTGAAAGTCTGTTAGTTAGTTTAAAATTGAATTTGCACAAGCTTCTTTAGTTTTGACATAGAGCGCACCTAAAGCCATACTTAAGACATACAATTAACATCCCCACCACCATTTTTATGGCCACCCCAACTAAACTTTGTAACGTTGCAATTTTAAAGAAAATTCTTCTTGATTAAATTGTATTAATTATATGGGTGAGTCATAAAAAAAAAAAAAAATGACCGTTTTTCTTGCAAATTTAAAAACAAGTTTATTTTATTTAATAATTTCTTTTAATATTCAAAGTATATACCGTTGTGTTGTATGGTTTGTTTCCATCTCGAGGCTAGCTGCCGACTTCCTTCGCAATACCACTCTTTGGATTTTGAACGGAAGAATTCCCGCAACTCAATTTTGAACCTCGTCCAGAAAATTAAATGTTTTTCCTTGAAGATAGTGCGCCAATGACCGGAACAGATGGTAATCTGAACGTGCTAGGTCCGGACTATAAGCAGGGTGGGGGA
This sequence comes from Triatoma infestans, assembly GCA_011037195.1. Lineage (NCBI taxonomy): Eukaryota > Metazoa > Arthropoda > Insecta > Hemiptera > Reduviidae > Triatoma > Triatoma infestans. The sequence goes on along the minus strand of JAAEAF010004439.1, from coordinate 18,290 downwards.
GAAGCTCAATTCATTGTAATTCTAAAATTTTTTGTTTGATGTAACGAGAAGTGTGTGGCCGAGCGTTATCTTGTTGAAACAAAACTTTATTTCTATTAACTAACTAACACTGGGTAACGCTGGGCCAAAATAACCATACATTCTTTTTAACTGCTTGCTATAAAGTTTCGAATCAATAGACTGACCTTCGGGAATGAACTCATAATGAATTACGCCTACATAATTCCAAAAAACAGAAAGCATTGTTTTTTATTTTCGAATTAACCCTGTTTAGCGACAGATAGAGCAGGCTGCTAGCAGTGTAACCATTGTTTCTTGGTCTTAAGGTTTCTCCAATATTTTTAAGAATTTTAAGACAAGCTAATCTCTTTAACACTGACTTATTCAATACATCAGCTAAAATGATTAGAAGAATAATTGGATTATCATGATTTTATTTTATTTCGTTTTGATTCGATTCAATGTTTGTTCCCTCTGTTACCTGTGTAATATTTTTAAAGTATTTTTTTTGCATGTTGTAATTATTATTTGTAGTTTATAATGGATGTATGATGGTTGTTTTGGTTAATTGTATTTTGTGTAAGCAATTATTTATGTTATATACAGTGCTGTTTGTATAGTGATGTATAAAAGGGTTATGTTGCCCGTTAATGTAAATAAAAAAATAAATATATATATCCATTTTTCATCGCAAGTGACAATCCTTTTGATGAACCGATGGTCATTTGGATTTCCAAAAGATTTTGACAAATTTCTACTCGCCGCTGAACTTGTTCAGCGGTCAACTTATGGGGAACCACTCTAGCTGAACGATACACTTTCTCCAGCTTGAGCAGCCCATGATTTACGGTGGATTGGAATACTTCGAGTTCTGCTGCCAACTCCCGAGTATTTTTGGTCATGTTAGCCTCCCACGTAACCCCGCAGAGATTCTTCATCAAATGATGATTTTCGCCCCGAACTGGCTATCCTCTCAAGACTAATGTCACCGGTATTAAATTTCCGAAACCACCTACACACTGTCCGTTCAGAAAGAGCATTCTACTCTTCAAATTCCCGCACTAAACGAGTAGTTTTGATGGCTGAAAACTTTCTTTTTTAATAATGGCGTAATTTTCAAATTTTAACATCATCTTGTTTAAAAAAAATGGTACGACAAAACTATACGCGATCCAAGGTAACTTTGTTTATAAATTCATTCTCTATTTTGTTTATGCAAAATATGAATATGACAAATTTCAACAAAAAAATAAACGCTCTATTTCTTCTGTAGAGGATAATGTGCACAAGTAAACAAAATCGGTCATTTTTTATGACTCACCCCAATAAATAAGAGAAAATTGTGTTTCACACCGGATTTTCTTTTTTTCATACCCAGGAGACTTTAGAACATGTGTTTCCGGTAAAAAAGTCAACTTCAAAAATATGACACAATCGCATAATACTCCCTCTTTTACTAGGAGTATTATTATTATTCAAGGAAAGAGAGGGCAAAACCCTACGCTATCCAAAGCCTCCCTGGGCCCATATAACTACCCCTAAAGAATAACAACTACTTGGTCTGGAACAAAAGTCCAGTCTCAGGTTTTACCCATCTAAGTTTCACCACAGACCGAACAAATCGGACCAAAACCTTAAAAGGACATAGCTTAAGATCCTCTACCGATATCCTATTCCGGCCGAAGGTCCTAAACCTAATCTCCTCACAGCCCAAACAATCCGTCATCAGATGCATGGGTGTTTCCTCCTCCGTCTCACAAACTCTACAAAAGGGGTCAGGCATGAGTCCCATTGTATAGAGATGTCTCCTTAAACCACAATGCCCAGTGAGGAAGCCAACCAGACGCTTGAGAGAGGTCCGTGAAAGACATCGGATCCCGCTACTCAAAGCTCCGTCCGCACCATAAGGATGAGTGCTGTGAGGTCATCCACTTCTGAAAGCCTGATTAACATGTGCCAGAAGACACACCAACAGCAGGCTCTGGACCAATGAAAGGGAGAGAGGCGCCTAATTTGGCAAATCTATCCACCTCCTCATTCCCAAAAATTCCCATATGACCTGAAACCCAGACCAGAAGCACATCCTTCAATGAAGAAAGATCTTCCAGTCTTCCAACATTCCAAAGAACATTCCAACACCAATCTGGAAGTGAAGACACATGAGCTAAGCGCCTTCAACGCAGCCTGGCTGTCCGAGCAGATACAAACACCTTTTAAATTAGTGTTACGCACCCTCTCATCCAAAATACAGCAAAGAATTGCATAAACCTCAGCCTGGAAAACGGTGGCCCACTCACCAAGAGGCACCACCAAATGGTCTCCCGTCTCAAAATAGACGGCAGCCCTAGATCCATCCTGAAACCGTCCGTGTAGCATCGGAGATAATTCTCAGGAATCACTCTAGACGGACCCAGGGTTAATTTACCAGGAGTAAGTGAAAGTAAAAATGTATACAGAGTAATTGTTTGTGACTTTTTTAAATTTTTTCGGGAATCTTCAACAATTTTCTTTAAACAGGGAATGCTAGCTGCACAGAAATAAACTTTTACCTTCATTTGAAAGTTATTTCCCGGGGAAAATTGGGGGAATCTATGACGTGGGATTTCAAATATTATTCGGATTTGAGGAAAGTTCTGTTTTGTGGAATATGTTGTAATCAAATTCTACCTGGTCTATGGTGATAACCAAGATGTGCAGCAACTTTCGAGTAAACATTCCAAGTTTGAGGGAAGTGTTTTACAAAATATTTTTTTAATTTTAAACAACTATTATTTTTCCAAATGTATAAGAAAGAACAAAAGTCAGCCAATTCATTTGAATACCACAAGCAATGGACCACCAACATCTTATGACAGAAATCTGCCGCTGAAAATAGTCATACATGGGTTTGCTAGCGGACGATTTGTGTACAAAGTGATTAGAGGTGAGTTGTATGGTTTTTTTAAACCGCAAAATTTCTCTCTTTCTGATATTATTCAATTCTTATTATTTATTTAAAAATAATTTTCCAAATTTCAGCTTACTTAAAGAAAGGTGGCAACAATGTACTGTTCGTAGACTGGGAACCATTGGCTAAAAAACCTTGTTACCTTTCTGCTAAAATTAATACTTGGCAGGTGAGTTCGTTTTTTTTTGTTTTTTTTTTTTGTACAATGCACTAGCGGCCAAAAGAGATCTATTCTGCCACCCCCATTGGTGCCAGTGTTTGTTACCACTTATCTATAATATCCGGTCCAGATTAAGATCACCGGATCTGGGAAAGATCTAAGAAGGGTATATCTTCCTCCACCGTCTGGTAACTACCCAGAGTGGGCTTCCAAATCTTCTCTAAATAATAGCGTCGCAGGCCGTTGTAAGCAAACCCGTCAGCATGTGAAGCCAAGTTTTACTCAGGCTGATGGACGCTTCAGTTTCTGGCATTAGCTTGTTTCTGTCCTGGGAGGTTTTCCCCGAGCTGTGCTCTCTTTACTTCCTCTTCATTTCTGAACTCTTCCCGAAAAGAATAGTCGCTTATCCCTAAAAAGAGGTAAAATTCCATAAAGGGGAATAAAGCGCCATTCCTTGCGAAGATGTAGACCATTTCATTTCCTTCCACGCCATTATGCTCTAGCACCAAAACTAGGTAACTCTATTATTTCTACTCAGGTCATGCCGAAAGCATTCCCATATCATTTTTGAACTGATGACATACTACTACTGCCACTACTACACTGGCACTACTGTGCTAAATGAACCAGGGCCTCATCAACAACTTTCTTCCACTCGTCGCTGTCCGTTGCCATCCTTCTCCATCTTCTTACACCCAATTCCGTGAGGTCTTCCTGGACATCGTTGATCCACCTCTTACGAGGCTTATTTTCTTTCTTGCTCCTCCTGGATTCCCATATAGGAGTCTTTTCGGAAGCCGTTCTTCCTCCATCCTCTCAACGTGCCCCAACCACCTCAAACAAGCATGTTTTACACTGGCCACTATATTCTCATATTTATAGAGCTGATACAATTCTACCTTCGTTCTAGTGCGCCACTGTCCATCCACCATCTTGGTGCCAAACAACTTTCTCAGTACCTTGCTCTCCCAAACCCCTAGTATATTCTCAGAAGTCTTGGTCAAGACCCTGGTCTCACACGCTTTATTATTGTCTTATACAAAACTATTTTGGCATCCAAAATAGTTAAAATAAATAAATAAATAAATAGTTAAAGAAGAGCGGAGCGCTTTAGACAGTACAAATTAATATCTGTTGCCTGCCGCAATCCTAGATTCTATTTCATCTTCAATTTCATTTTTGTGTGTCACTATTGCTCCCAAATATTTAAATGCGTCAGTTCCCGGGAAAATGTGCCCCAACATTTGTACATTTGCTGGATTTGTTGCTTAGTTCCCCGTAGTTTTCATGTTCTTTGTCTTTTTTGATTTATCGACAAACCAAGTTTCTTTGTTGAGCCCTCAAATTTTTGGAGCATACTAGCTAACGATCATATTCTACGTCCTGTGAGCAAAACATCATTCGCATATGCAAGATGTTGGGTCATTCTATTGAAGATATGTTCTATTGAAGGGATTGGTTCTAATACCACTTATGGCGCACTCAAAGACCAGTTTGAATACTATGGGTAATACTGGATCGCCCTTCCTGAGGCCTTAGGCTACTCTAAATTGGCATACACCAACTAAAATCAGATATACAAATAAAATATCCATCACCATTTTTATGGCCGCCCTAATAAATTAACCCTAATGTTTTTCTTCTGTAAAAATTAAGAAAATTTCTTAATTAAATTTTATTAATTAAAGCAGAGAGAATGTCGTGTAAGTGTTTCATGTCAAATTTTTTGTTTGTTTTAGGTTGGAAGATGTACAAGTGAAGCATTAGAACAGCTATTACCAGTTAGTTTTCTGCATATAATCGGTTTTAGTTTAGGTGCACATATAGCTGGAATTCTTAGTAATATATTATATCAACATTACGGACAAAAAGCTAACAGAATTACAGGCAAGTAAAAATAATTAGTCTCTTTTTGGGAAATTATTATGAAGAGTGACAAGATTGGGGTAAACATTACCATAACAAAACATTAATTCTTGTAAGTTGCTTTCCGTACAACTGGAAAGCATCAGAGATATTTTCCATGATAGCCAGCTTCTTTTTGTGGTCCGGTTTGCGACCGGTTTCGGGCGTTCGCCCATCATCAGGATATTTTTGTCAAAACAATGTGATAACATATTTGCACAGAGCCAGAGTAAATCAACCAAATTGCTCTATGCAAGTCTATGTTATCACACTGTTTTGACAAAAACATCCTGATGATGGGCGAACGCCCGAAACCGGTCGATGGCCACAAAAAGAAAGCAGGCTATCACGGAAAATATTTCTGATGCAAAACATTAATAATATTTGTTGTTTATTAATTTTTAACATAATTTGTGGGAAAAATATTAATTCAAAATCAACAAAAAAAGAACATGTTCGTTTGGTAATCGCGAGTTTTATTGTTAAGAGTGCAACGCTAAGAATTGTACTCCAGTTTGAGCTTGAGCCAGTATTATCAATATTGTATAGGCAGTATTGTCAACACTATTTTCTCTTTACATTTCTTAAGAGAAATTTTTGTTTGGATACTTCATTCTGAAGTATGGCAAAAAATACGTCCACGCAACGTTAATCTTCTTTAGTTATGCACCAAACTCGCTCTCGTAAATCAGGTGAGGCTCTTTTAAGGACAGTTTGCGTCCTGTGCCATGAAATTATGAATGATGGCTCGCTAAGTGTCTCTATAGGTACTGCTATGAGTGGGAGGATACAGTTCCGTCATTGCGGACTAGTTAAGGACTGAATGCTGGACAAGGTGAAATCTAAACCATCCTCATTATGGAGGAAAAAGGCCGAACATTATCTACTTTGCTCATAATCATAAAATTGATGAAAGAAATTCAACCATTTTTGCCCACCTTTCCTCTAAAGTGGATCCATTTGACTAAAATATGCTTCAAACACAATTCCATGACCATGGCAATTATCCTTGTTATTCCTATAAAGTAGGTTCAGAATAACCATATTTATTCGAAATGCTATAGAATCTTTCTAAAATTCCCAAATATTCACTGGAGCTCATCCTTTACCAACGTAATAATCGATTCATGCAAAAAAGCAGGTTTTGATTTGAGAGAGGACGAAAAGTGCAAAACTATTGAATCGAAGTTATCTTCAGCCATTGCTAATAGATATATACAGGGTGACCAGAGTTATATGCTCCACCCACTTTTTTTTTAAACGGCGGGAAATTTCGAAAAAATAGAAAACACGTATTTAATCATTTTTAGTCTAGTTTATTTTCAGTGATTGATCCATTTTTTTATACCCCAATATCCCGAGATACAGCATCCAACTTTTTTTTTTCAAATGGAACATTATATTTTTTTTTGCATATTTTTATAGTAATTGAGCCTCTAAAAAAAAAAAAAAAAAAATTTAAAATCGGTTAGGTTTTTCAAAAGTTATGGTAATTTAAAATATGAAAAACAAATTTCAGTTTAATGTCAAAATTACCTTATTTTTTCTTTAAAGAAGCTCTTCAAACTGGACATATCAACGGATAGGCAAGCCAAAGCTCTGGACTCCCACGCTCTGTTTGTAGCAGCACTTAGGTGGCAAAGTCAACATCTAGGCAGGCTAGAGTTATTCGACGTTCCAGATCTTCGACTGAAGGCACGGGATTAAGGTTACTGTACTCTTTATTTTTTAGATATCCCCACAAAAAATGCACAATCTTATGGACTGATGAATCAATGTTTACCAACAATATGGCCTTCTTAATCGTTGGAACTTTAGAATATGGGCTGAAGAAAATCCACAAGTTACCTTCGCCACACGCCATCAGGTTATTTTTTCTACAAACGTTTGGTGTGGAGTTTTAGGAAACCAACTAATCGGCCCATACTTCTACAGAGGGAACTTAACTGGTGAAAGGTATCTAACTTTTTTAAGAGACATTTTGCCAGTTCTGCTTGAAGATGTTCCTCTAAAACGTCGGCTAGATATGTATTTTCAACAAGATGGTTGCCCGGCACATAATGCGAGAGTTGTTCGACGTTACCTGGACAGAAATTTCCACGAAAAGTGGTTAGGAACTCATGGTCCGATCCAATGGCCACCTCGATCTCCGGACTTAACCCCAATGGACTATTTTTTGTGGGGATATCTAAAAAATAAAGTGTACAGTAACCTTAATCCCGTGGCTTCAGTCGAAGATCTGGAACGTCGAATAACTCTAGCCTGCCTAGATGTTGACTTTGCCACCTAAGTGCTGCTACAAACAGAGCGTGGGAGTCCAGAGCTTTGGCTTGCCTATCCGTTGATGGTGCCCAGTTTGAAGAGCTTCTTTAAAGAAAAAATAAGGTAATTTTGACATTAAACTGAAATTTGTTTTTCATATTTTAAATTGCCATAACTTTTGAAAAACCTAACCGATTTAAAATTTTTTTTTTTTTTTTTTTAGAGGCTCAAGTACTATAAAAATATGCAAAAAAAAATATAATGTTCCATTTGAAAAAAAAAGTTGGATGCTGTATCTCGGGATATTGGGGTTTAAAAAAATGGATCAATCACTGAAAATAAACTAGACTAAAAATGATTAAATACGTGTTTTCTATTTTTTCGAAATTTTCCCGCCGTTTAAAAAAAAAGTGGGTGGAGCATATAACTCTGGTCACCCTATATATATATATTTTTTTTTTTTTGTATTTATTACTTTCATTAATATTATTACAACAGGTTTAGATCCAGCGTTACCATTGTATGCTACACCATTAGGTAGTTTAAAACTTGATCCAAGTGATGCTGATTTCGTCGACGTTATTCATACATCTGTTGGTACTTTTGGCAAAGTGGAACCAAGTGGCCATCAAGATTTTTATGTAAATGATTATCCAACCCAACCAGGATGTCACATTGGTCAATGTAATTTTTATTTTCATTTTATAGTTTATCTATTTATCTTTTAAATTGTTATGATGACGATTAAAAATTTTTCAATCATAACGTTTAAATAATTGCGAGGAATTATTTCTCAAAAAATCTTAGAAACAGAGTCTTTGAGCTGATGAAATTTGAAAATTGGGAACTTGAATTGTTCTGATATATTCATTCACTTACTATAACTATTCAATATTCTTTGATTTACAATAATCTGTCTCTTTACATATAGACTGACCATTTTAATAAACCCATTTTAATTGCAATAACAAATTTTGGTAATAACTAATCTAAATAGAATTTTATCTACAAACTCTGTGTGCTGCAATACCTACCTCGACGATAAATAAACAATTCAAACTATTAACACTCTAAAAACAAATACCAAGGCGGCTGTTGCTTAAGCACTGCGACACTGCAGCACTCCCAGAAAATAACTATAAAAATTAATTTTCAAATTTATAATAAAAAATAATAATTAAATAACAGTCTTTGTATAATTATTATTTAAATACCATTAATTAATCCGCTTTTAAAAAAGTATTATTTCATGCTTGCTTGATGTTGACGATGCCCAGTTCGTAGTGTCAAAAAATGGTCACATTCGGTTATTTCCGACAAGCTTCGTTTGCCTTAATAATAATGTGGCCCAACTAGTACTATTGTAGCTGCTCGGCGGACAGCGTTGATTATAATTGTGTGAGATATTATAGCTAATATTTAAAAAATATATATATATATTTATTGTTTTCGTTAAAAGTTTAACGGCAAAACAATTTTTTTTTTATTCAATATTTTTTATAGAATAAAAATATACAATAAAATAAATATTAGCCCCATTACAACATTGGTCTATAGCGCATCAGTTATCAACGGTTCCTGATACCATGTTTCAAGCCTGTTTTGACTACAAGGCGGAAGCAGTTGAATGGGCTAAACGTCTGAATGTGAACTTGCATGAGCAATATGATGGGGCCTAGTGTAAAGAAAATCAGACAAAGTTTACGCGACGAGGCTTTTGAGCAAATGTAAATGGCAAGGTATCGGAGTCCATCACTTAATAATAATCCGAAAGCTAACAAGTTTATCTTCAACAAAACACTTCTTTCCGGGTCAGAATGGACCAAAATGGCCCTGAAATTAAATTTTAATTATGCTCCACTACATGTGTTCCTGGAATTGGTAGCCAAGCTGCAGGAGATATTGGGCAGCTCTGCCGAAACTGCGGCAGGAAGAATGAAACATCTTCCCATGTGTTAGATAGTTGCCCAGATAATATGCTCCTTGTGAGACGCCGCCACCATAACACCAAACATAGAATAATGGAGCTTTTGGCAGAGAAGGGCTGGCTGTAGGAGGTGTATGCATGCAGTTGATGACGAAGATTCCACTAGATTCGCCGACATTATTGCCTTTCACCACAGTAAGAAGCTTGCATGGATTATAGATCCTACTATTCTTTATGAAAACAGCGATAAGGACTAGGCCGAAAAAATAAACAAAGAAAAGCAGTGCATATACAATAAATGCATAAGCTTCTTTAAGGAAAAGTTTCGAGAAAAAATTTGGTGAGAGGGAATTTCACGTCCGTGGATTATGGTTTGGCTCTAGCGGTACTATACCCGAGCTGACTGGCAGATTTTTTTGTCGAGATCGGAGTAGACCGAAATCACTTGACAACCTTGGCAGAATCAATTATCTCTGATTCTCTAGGAATTTTAAACTTTCATTTATATGAACGAATCAATCATTTTAGGTTTTAATTATTTTAACTATTGTATTTAGAATGACGATATTAGATAGTGTTTGATAAATTCATTTATATTGTATATATTGTTGTTTATGGCCTCTATTATAATGTATTCCTCCTTTATTTTTAATAAATTTAAGTTTTATTCATATATTTAAACGATATCTTTTCTGATTGAGAAGAATGCTGTGTAATTAGCAACGCAACGTAGTTGTGCAGCCGCGCTCTTGTTCTGAAGTGTTGTTCTTCCTTTATCAAGATAGGTGTCAGTGTTGAATATTTTTTTAAAAAATCTGGTGTGAAACACTCACACAACTTTCTCTTACTCCAGTACTCAAAATTATAATTGACAAATTTTATAGTTAGTGTACCAAATTTAATGAAATTCGTCGAAAAGTGAAAACACTGTCCAGTAAAACTGTCCGGTTTACTAATTTCCTTGAAACTCGGAATTTGGGTCATATAGTAATTTCTAGTTATTTCAATTTGGATGACAGAATTGTATAATCAACTGTGATAGCATTTTAAAGAAAAACATAACCCCCTCCCCCAAAAGTCCCCTTAAATGAATTTATCAAGGGAAAAGTTTCAAATAAAAGTTGTAGCTCTTTATATGTATAGTTAACAACAATGGGTTTAAAGAAATCGTTGGAGCCTTTTCGAGAAAAACCAGAAAACTGAAATTATATATCCGTAAAAACGCACTTTCCGGTTATCCTATTTTTTTTTGCAAACTCGGAATTTCAACAACATATTAAGTTCAATTACATTATTTAGATACAGCTTGTCTAATATATGCAACAGCACTTTAGAGAAAAATAACCCCACCCCTCCCACAGAAGTGCCCTTAAATGATTTTCCTGGAGAAATGTTTCAAATAACAGTTGTAGCTCTTTGTATGTGTAGTTGATATAGCAAGTTTAAAGAAAATCTTCTGTAGCCATTTTTGAGAAAATTGCAAAAACGTAAAAAAAAACAACTAGTAAAGTGGTACTTCTGGTTGAGGATATTGACACATAACGCACCGTCAGATCCCATGGTGATACCTAAACGTAATATCAAGTTTGATCTTTCTACGATTTTTCGTTTTTGAAGCTATGCTGCTTCACTACATCACACACCAGACACCCAGCAGACCTACACACACACACAGACCATTTGCTAAAAACCACTTTTTTGGACTCAAGGGACCTCAAACGGATATTTCCGGTGAAAATTCGATATCGAAAATTTGACACGATTACAATACTTCCTCTTACTAGGAGTAAGAGAAAGTAAAAAATTGAATTTTCTCAATTGACATTTCCCGAAAGCATTTAGTATATGATTTCGCAAATAAATAATTTTAATGAAAAATATAAAAGGATTTATTGAACGTTGGATGAATTATGTTATGAAGAAATTTGATGAGGATCGGTCAAGAAAGAAATATTCAATTATGCCAACGATTCGACAGAGTTTACTGTCTATATCAAGCTTTAATATATAGATAGTCTTGAAGATGTGGATTTATTGAAAAAGTTATCCAAAAATTTTATGAAGCCAAAAGTTGAAGAATGGATTTTATATTCAAAATAGTTTTTTTTTATGTATTAGTTATTTGAGAAATCATGTTTTTTCGTATAACAGAAAATATCTTGAAAAATATCAATGTGAATTTATTTTTAATTAAATTGAGTTGAATTTAGATATGTTCCGTTTTATTCATACAGCATCCTCCACTGGCCAACTTCACGGGCCGCCACTGAACAAATAAAATGTTATTATCTTCAAATCCAACTCAAAATGGTAAATAAGAAAATTTTTTGCACTCAACATTAACGCCAACTATAATGGAGTTGATGAAGAGAGAAATTAGGTTAGATTAATTAAAGGAGATATGAAGACTCTGTTATAATATAGCTCTAAGTTTACACAAACTGCAGTGGACTTGTAATAATTTTATAGAATAAAAGGTAGAGTTATGACACGATGTGATGTATATGATTGAATCTGATCATCTGATTGAATCTGCCATGTCTAGATCTCTCACTGGCTTATATACAGGTTTTCCCCACAATAGCCTGCTTAAGTCAGAGAGTACCAGAGAGAGTCTGTTTTCTCTCGGCCGGACTTGTGCTCTCTCTCTTGCCGTTACACCAACTCCTCCTAGTATTGAAAAAATTTGGATATATTTGGATATCAGGAGTTCCTCTTCTTGTAATAAACCTTCTTTACAAATAACTTGTAAAACGTAATTAATTTATTCTGTGAATGTTTTAGATTCAATATTATGTAGCCATATAAGAGCGGCGGAAATATTTGCAGAATCCATATTAACTGAAGTAGGTTTTTGGGCTACATCTTGTTACTCAATATGGTACTATATAATCGGTATTTGTGATGAATCCTCATTAAATGGACAAAAAATATTGATGGGGGAATATACAGATAAAAGGTAATCTAAATCTATTGTAACTTTACAAACAAATTAATAAAAAAAAATATAAAACTTTCATAATAATTAATTTAATCAAGAAATTTGTTTTGTGTACAGATATACAGGAATATTCTTTGTAAGGACAGCAGATTCACCACCTTATGCACTTGGCAAAAGTAATATACATTAAAATTTTAATTAATAAAGAATTTAATGGCTGTGATTTTTCTCTGTAATACATAATATTTATTTAATTTAATTATTTTAAAAAGAAATTCTGTTAAATTGTGCAATAATAAAGCAGCTAAAGATTTAATTGAGTCTTTTCATTATTTAGCATCTTATTTTCTAATCGTATTACCTAATATTATTACTAAAATTTCTATGCTTTCATTCAGAGATGTTTTAAACACCGTTTTTGATCCACAAAGGCCTGAAACAGAAGCTTATTTAATTTAATATCTATAACAGTGAGCCTGAAAGTGGACGATATCGCTCTCAGGTGAGCAGTGGAACAATTCAGGAGGGTGTTAGTAAATTCTGATGAAATTGGAAGGAGAGGGGTTGTGAAAGAATAAAAAAAGAGATAATAAGAAAATTTTGAAAAACCATTCATATATTTCCGGTTAGAAACCGTTTGCAGTATAATTAATCAGAGTGATTTTTATTTTAATACTAGCTAACCCGACCACGCTTCGCTGTGGCTCAGTCTGATTTTTAGGCTTAACCATACATGATTCTGATAATTTGTTTCAATGCTTTGGAATAATACCTTGTCTACTAATTCTTCTTTTGAATTAGTACAATGTTGCAGAAATTAGATGGGAAGGTGATTTTTTCCCGTTTCCGTTTTTGTAGGAGCAGTGCCGTTACCGAGTTCGAATTGTCTGCGCGGCAGACACCCAAGGTGAAGGCAGCAAGCGGGAGGCGGAAATGGGGCCCGGAAGAAGCGGGCGAGAAGAAATAAAACCTGAAATAAATTTGATTTATAAGAAGTTGAGAAATAAAGCCGAGGCTTACCTTCTTGGTGACGACGACTGTGGATGCAGAGGCGATGGCGTGATAGGCGGAAGGGGGAATAGGAAAGGATGGCGTCTGTATGTGTGCGTGTATGTGAGTGTGGGTAAAGGAGAAATGAGATGAAGGAATTGAGGCGTAGAAGAAGAGAGATGAGGGTGTTCGATAGCGACGGTGATCGCTGCTATGTATTCGGCGACTGGTGGCGCAACAACCTGGGCGCGGAAGGTAGACTCTTAAGCTGATGGTGCAAGGTGTAGGCGCGAACACAGTCTCACTCAGTTCAAAGGCGCGTATAATGTAGGCGAATTTCTACTGAGCTCAATAACAATGAGTATGAAGCGGAAAACACTATACACAGACTGGGCGAACGACAGACGAAGAATGAGGGCGAGAAGAAAAGGGCGCGTGCTGAGCATAGGAAGTAGGGAGGGAGAATACTGTGGCCAGATGGCGAAATAGGAAAAGGGATGGAACAGGGGGTGCAGAGGTTTGGTGAGGCCATAAACGGTTCTAGGAACCCATTAGCGAGATTATTTCTAAGGGCACGGCCAAGCGGATTAAGGCGTGCGCACGCTCGGGCGGAAGTGCGCGCGTGGAAGAGGTAAAGCGTAGACGACTAAACACGAATAATTGTCTTGAAAATATGGCAGCTGTTGGATCGTTTTGAAGTTGAACTCTCATATTCGTTGTTAAATGAATTTTTTTTACTATGCTCCAAAGAGTTGAATATTTCAATTCATCAGCTGCTGTTGAGCGACGTATCACTGGAAGCGTTTGCCTGAAGTCACCGGCTAGTAACACCAAAGCTCCACCAAATGGAATATGATTATTTCGCAAGTCTTTCAATGTATGGTCTAATGCTTCCAATGACTTTTTATAAGCCATTGTACACTCATCCCATACAATGATTTTGCACGTCCGAAGAACCTTTCCCATTCCTGATGTTTTAGAAATGTTACATGTTAGGTTTTCTGTGAAGTGCATGTTTAAGTCATGGCAGTTTAAGAGCTGAATACGCTGTTCTACATCCTTCCATCAACGTAGCAGCAATAACTGAAGAAGCAAGTGCTAACGTAATATGGCCGTTTGAACGGATTTTAGCTTGGAATTTCCCGTTTCCATGGGAACCATCGGAATAGAGGTACTTATAAGTAGTTGAGAAAGAGGTTCAGCGAGTGAGCCACCATTGCAACGCGTCTGAGTCTATCTATTTCTGCCAACTTCGCGAAACGCTCGGAATTTCCCGTTTCCGTCGAAACTTCGGAGTAAAAAGTATATATAAACACTCTTATATAGAAATGCAACGTTGTGTCAAAATTTCAAGTTAATCCATCGACTATTTTTCTACTTTTGCGGTCACAAACATACGGATGCTGAATTTATATATTTATAGATTATCATTTGGTTTTGTAATTTTCTGTTTAATGAGCAAAATTATGGTAGATTTTGATAAATAATTTTATAATTAGTATTACCTTTTACTGCTGGGGGAAGAGGAAGTACTGTAATCGTGTCAAACTTTCAATAACGAGTTTTCAACCGGATATACACGTTTAGAGGCCTCGCGAGTTCGAAAAAAGATGGTTTTTAGTTTATAGGTCATGTATGTATGTGTATGTGGTCAGTATAATTCACAAAAACGGGAAATCGCAGTAAGTTCAAACTTGATATTAAGTTTAAACGCGTTTGGAGGGTTTGAGACCGGACAATTTGGTTTTGATCAAAATCACCCGTCAACCGGATGTAAAACTTTACTAAATAGATTTTTCAATTTTTTTTTTTTTTTTTTGCAATTTTCTCGAATTTTTCTCCAACGATTTTCTTTAAACTTGGAATAAGACATTCGAATATCTTAGCGAGGATAATATATTTAATTTGTTTATGAAACTGTCTGTACAAATGTATTTATTTATTTATTTATTAGATTATTTATTAACAAAGACAAAAATAAACATATCCAAAAATACAAACAAACAAAAAATATATATATATATCATTTAGAAAAGTAGAAAGTTATAATATACAACAAATGTATAATTGGTAATTCAACAAGAAATAAATTCAAATAGTCAATAAACTAAGATATCACTCAAAATATTCAATATGAGATAACTAAATAACACATAGTAACACCATTATATATATAATGGAATTGGTTGGAGACAATTGGTCTGGTTTGATGAAATTAACAAGACTTGGTTAACACTGTAATATAATAATGACTTACACTGACTGCCTGGATTTCACAGTAAAGATGGTAGATTAAGATAGAGTGGAAGGGGTAATGACACGTTGTGACTGGTGAACTATCTTCTGAACTAATTTGAACTATATCTCCTCTGTGTCCCGTGGCTGTATTTACATGGTTTCTCCCATGCTACGGGTGTTCTCCCGAGAGAGTGTTCCTGGCATTTTGCTTCTCTTTCACTGCTCTCTTGGTTGCTGTTACATGTATATATATAATAATAATAATAACAATCAGAATTCACAAAAATTATTCACAACCCCTACTATCACAACTTTTTTAAAATGGTTGAATAGAACAGTTAAAAATATCTAATTTTGAACTAAAAGCGTTTATCATTTTACGTAAGGCGTAAAAAAAAGCTACACTTTGCATATTGAGAATTGAAATATTGTACAGAAAAAAGTTAATTTTAGTCTCAAATTAAAGTCTGGGACATGGAACTGTAGGTTACCTAACAATTCAGGTGAGTGTATTAAATTATGAATAATCTTGAAAAGCAAGATTAGATCGGTGTAGATTCTCCGTTGTGCAAGTGTTGGCAAGTAAAGTTGTTTGCTCAGTTCAATGTAGGGTGTGTCGTTGTAGCAGCCAGTCTGTCGGAAGTGAACTAGGCGCAAAAATCTTTTCTGAACAGCTTCAAGTCCATTTTTTTTTTTTTTTTAGAAATACCGTCTTGGTGATCAAAATGTAAACAATAATCAAGGAAAGATGCATCATTGTGAATACAATAGTTTTTTTTTTTTTGAGAGAGTGGTGTCCATTAAATTTGTTTTATATTTATTGAAAGAAATCCCATGTTTTTAAAAGTAAAATTTAAGAATAACTAACAATTATTACGAATCTCCCCCAAGCTAGGGCTTGATGTCTCAACAGATCGCAGGATTATTTGCTCTACCGAGAACATATAGGTAAGTTATTGGTTTATTTTAGTATAAGTAAAATAAAGGAGTAGAGAAATATCGAGTACTCTACTCCCACCTTTGTATATATAGTAAAGTATTAATTGTAGTGCTTAGTTTCTAGTTTTAGTCGATATTAATGGATGTGTTAGGTGGAGAGAATTTAGGTCTGGTTGATGATATAAGAAGAAGACTTGGTTAACTAATATATTAATTAAGAGGCACAGATTGGACTTTACAATAGAGAAATGTTTAAGATAGAGTGGTATGAAAATGACACGTAGCGATTGGATGTATTGAACTGAATTCAACTGTCCTTTTTATGGACTGTCCGTCGCTATTTCCCACTCCAGACCGAGAGAGTGGTTGAGCTTCTTCTCTTTGCTCTCTTTGGTTGCTGTTACATCATCAATGGATGTGTTAAGTGGAGAGAATTTAGGTCTGGTTGATGATATAAGAAGAAGACTTGGTTAACACTGATTAATTAATATATTAATTAAGTGAGACAGACTGCCGGGACTTTACAATAGAGAAATGTTTTAAGGTAGAGTGGTATGAAAATGACACGTAGTAATTGGATGTATTGAACTGAATTCAACTGTTTTTTTTTTTATGGACTGTTCGTCGCTATATTTATACAGCTTCTCCCACTCCAGTCCGAGAGAGTGGTTGAGCTTCTCTTTGCTCTCTTTGGTTGCTGTTACAGTCGATATGCATGTATCTATTTGTATGACTGTATTTATTAGCGTGAATGAGATAGGTCTGGATTGTAGGTTCATTTGTAGAATTACAAGATATTAGGTATGAAATATGCATCACAGATTTGTCCTTACGAATCAGTTACAAGTACAAAGGACCATCACAGCTGTTGTGTACCTTAAATATATATATATATATATATATATTAAATCCCCCGGAAACACCGCTAAAATCAATTTTTCCGGGAAAATGCTGCAAATAAACATGATATTTTTTTTTATCTGTGCAGTTAACATTCCCAAGTTTACAGAAAATTTTTCCAAAGTTTCAGTTCCAATGTTAGGACAAAAAATAAAAACTTTATTCAGATTAGAATGGTTCTTACGGTTGAACAATTTTGACCAAAACTTTATTGTTGATTTCTCTAGTAGAACTAAAACGAAATATTAAGTTTAAACTTTTTTGCGATTTTACGTTTTAAAGTTATGCAGATTGAAAACAGATTGGTTGCTATATAGACAGACAGATATACAAACACCAATTTCTAAAAACCAGTTTTTTTCAATCTCAGGGGACCTCAAAACGTGTATTTCCAGAGCAAATTCATCTCGAAAATTTGACAGGTCGCAATACTTTCTCTTACTAGTAGTAAGAATGTAAAAAAAACTGTAACTCTGTTTTAACGTTGAAATATTTTTATTACTAGAATGCTTTGTAAACAAATAAATACTTTTATTATAATATCCATTGTTGATCTAAGAAATACCAGTATGCATGTCTTCAAAATGTGACAAGAATTGAAATAACTGATATTACTGTGAAGTCTTCAACATTATATTGTAATTGCAAGAAATGGCTGCTTGCCAAAACAAATAAAAACGATAAAACTCTCCACTATAAGAAATAAAAATGAAGTAGAAACTCTCTACACGTATTGGAAACCTTACTCTGACGATGGATGAGTATCCGAAACCCTGTCAGAACCAATAAAATGGAATGGCTGATAAGATCGTAGATAAAAATGGAATATGTTTAAAGATATATTATACTAGCTAACCCGACCACGCTTCGCTGTGGATCAGTCTGATTTTTAGGCTTAATCATGCGTGATTTTGATCATTTGTTTCGAACTTTACCCTGTCTACAAATTCTTCTTTTGAATATACAATGTTGCAGAAATTAGATGGGGAGGTGATTTTTCCCGTTTCCGGATTTGTAGAAGCAGTGCCGTTATCGAGTTCCAGTAATTGTCTTGAAAATATGGCAGCTGTTGGATCGTTTT
>JAAEAF010004438.1:0-82842 GCA_011037195.1 Triatoma infestans | reverse complement strand
AATATAAATGTATTTTTCAACGATTTACAACTTTTTATTTGCAATATATTGCTAGAAAACAACGTTCTCTCTTTAAATTGAATAATAATAAAAAAAACAATTTATTTACAATTACCACATTTCTGGATGGAAACTGTTTACTAAAAAAATATTAAATTAATTTAAACAGCAGTTGTGGTTCTTTTAAATTTCCCATCGCAATCTCTCTCTAAATTCCACTTCCCGAGGGATCATGTAATAGTGATTTATGTAAACCAAACAAAAAAATTAATCCTACTTTATTACATAAAATCTGTGTGCCAAAAATAAAATTGCATTACTCTGCAGAGACAAAGTTCCCAAGGGATTGATGTTTTCACAGATTTTTATGGATTTACAGATTATCCAATTGGAAGAAGTTTACGATTCAAAAATCACAAATAAATTTAGTTTTTGTGAGGGTTTTATTTGAAACTAAATCAACCATTTTTTTTAGAATTTATTAAAAAAAGGGCGGCACACAAGACATAAAAGACAAGCACTGACTAAAAGGGTCAAACTTCTTTACAGACTTATCGGAAGACGATCCAAATTACGTACAAAACTCAAAAGACTGATATATATTTCTATAATCAAACTAATTTGGATTTATGGACGTGAATTGAATGGTTCAGCTAAACTTACAAACTTATACATACTATTCAGACATTCCAGTCTAAGCTACTTCGACAAATAGTTGATGCTCCTTTCTACGTCTTGAAAACTTTACGCTCCAAAATGACCTCAACATCCCTTTCATACAACAACTTGCCAAAACAAAATATAAACTCCATACTACTCTCTCCCTTTGCTCTAATCCCTTTGTACAATCTCTGTACTCCACTATCAGCCATGACAATCCACCAAGCCGTTTGAAACGCCAGTGGCCCCGAGATTTCCTTCGGGACTGATCAGTGCTACTGGTATCCCGTAGAGAGTGATACCCCGCTAGGTAGTTTCTCTCCTCCTACCTTATCACAGCCTACAGTTCCATTTATTCAACATCTTATTTACTCATTGTACATATGTAATACAGATTGTAAATTTCTAAATAAACAAAACAAACAAAAAATTAAAAAAGGGACCGCAAATTGGTTAGTGTATTTTATGTTATGAAAAAATTTGGTGGGAATCGGTCAAGAAAAAACATTCAATTATGCCAACGATTCGATAGAGTTTCCTGTCTTTATCAAGGCTTTAATATATAGAAAGTCTTGAAGATGTGGAGACAGAATTTTTAAACATACATATTTGTTACATCGCAGAAATATAAAAAGGAAAATTAAAAGTTACTTAGTGTCTTGTCTTAAATCATCTACAGAAATGTATTTTACAAGAAAGTAAGAGTATTGAACCCGTTATGCCAAGAATTGGCAGAAATCAGCGTTATACGCAGTTAACTGACTTTGAAATGGGGAAGAATTGTCGGTTTGCATGAAGATGATATCTCCTTCCAAGAAATTGCGCATCGTTTGAAACTGAAACCATTCTTTTGTGCTTCGTGTATGGAGATCCTAATCTGAGGCAGGCATTCAGCCTCGTTCTGGAAGTGGATGTCCCTCGGGAGGATCTTCGCATCCCAACAAATGAGTTTAAGGGAGAACCTTTCAGGAGGTGCTATTTAGGTGGATTGGATAAACTGTCTACCTCCACTGTGCCAAGAAAATCAGCAGTGAGACATCTAATGAGAGACCACATTATCAATAGTGATGGATCCTGTTTTGTGTCTGTGGCAAAATGACGACAATTGACGGTGAAAAGGTTTCGGGTAAAAGACGCAATTTTGAGTTTGATGCTCGAGATCATAGTATCTACGTGTATGGGATTGACAATACCTTAAGACCAGTTTTGATACCCATGATAAAATATCATGTTTATACCATCTTTCAGCAGGACCAGTGCTCGATCTCATGTTGCAAAAATTTGTCAAAACCTTTCTGCAAGCCAGTTCGTTCTCCCGATTTAAACCAAATAGAACATGTGTGCACGCATAATGGGTCGGCGCTTAAAACGTTTCTCTCAATCAGCAAACAACTTAGGGGAGCTGCTTTGTCATCTTCAGCAAGAGTACCTCTTCGAAGCATTGCCCTAATCTAGTTAGTGACATACACAATATTAAATTTCTTCTTTAAATGTTGTCATTTTTTTTTTTTTTTATTCCCCATTGAAATCATTTTCAATGATTAAAAGGTACAACTTTTATTTAAAACATTTCTCAGGGAAAGGTTGGTGTGATGGATGCAAGAAACTTGAAATAATATTAAATTATAAATAAATCAAAATTAAGAAAAAGATTGACATTCCCTTGCAAAAGGACAAGACCAGGTATACGAGTCCAGTTACTCGTACGGTTCATGAACAATTATGGCATTGTACTACCCCTTCTTCTCACAGGGGAGGAATTGAAGAAACAAAGAGAAGAGATATTTTAAGAACAGTCTTGTGCTACCAATCAAGGTGGAAACATCGAAACACTACTTCAGGAATCGCTCTCTAAATATCTGTGCCAGTTTCACAATAAATTAAATAAGTTTATAATATCAAATAAGTTGTAGTTATTATTTTAATAGAATATAATTATTTATAAAACAGTGGTGACTTCTTAATTATTCTTAATACTTCTATCTCTTAACTTACATACATACAAACCCTTTTCGCTAAGACGCTCACGCCACAAGCTACCTATATATCAAACATCACCAAAACATTACATTGGCCTCTGGGAGAGAGGTAGGGTCATGTTTATTTCTAAAGTGTGCTTTAATTTATTCTACGATTCCTTCATCTACGTAATATTAATTAGAATTAATATGTTGTTGAAATTTTGAGTTTGAGAAAAAATACGGTAGATCGGAGTGCGTTTTTACTAAACAGTTTTATCAGTTTCTTTTTCTGTGATTTGCTGCATAAAATACACCGTTGAATTGCATTAAATTTTGTATGCTAACCATAAATATAGAGACCTATATCAATTTTGCTTTTAACTTCTTTCCGAAAAAGTTCATTAAATGGTATTTTGAGGGAGTGGGGTATGGTAAAGCCTTCCTCAAAAAAAAAAGTGGTTTTATTAAATTAGATTCTTCCCATTGATTATAACATTAAAGAGATTTATTCTGTTTTTTTTAAGTTAATAAATTGACAATATATTTCTTTGTGTTTCAGAGTGACCCAACCAGGACGTCATAGTACGCTAACAGCTACAGTTGCCCAATTACCCGTCCATCTATCACCATGGGAAAGATTTGGATTAGAATTGATATTAACCTTTGTAGTGGTGTTTACTTATTATGTCTCCATGGATAGCCACCGGAAATGGTTGGGCGGAACATCGTTAAGTATTGGATCCGCTTATCTTGCAGCCAGCATAGTTTCGGTAAGTGTTTCAAATATAACTTCTTATTTGAACATCTTCATTTGTATTTAAAATGTTATAACATTTTTTTTCTAAACATAATATTTTATCATTGTTTACCTTATCTTATTCCTACATGTAAGAGGAATGATTACCATTGAATCATATTTTCGAAATCGAGTTTTCACCGGAAATACGTATTTTATGGTGGTCCCTTGTGTACGAAAAACCTAGCGAATAGACAATTGGTGGGTGTGTGTATGAAGAAAATATCTCAAAAACGAAAAGTCACCGGAAACTTGAACTTGATATTACGTTTAGTTTACCACCCACCTGTTCTGACAATAAAGTTTTGGTCAAAATCCATTAACCGGAAGTGCGACCTTTATTATTATTATTTTTTTTTTTTTTTAATTTAAGGTGCGTCAATATCTATGGTCATTGGTGCCCGGAGCCTTCTCACTGCACTGCCGGCCTCATTACAGATAACACTGTCCTCACCGGACATAGGGCGTGGGTATCTGGCGTCACCATCGCCCACCCCCCTTCGGGGTACAATCAGCCTCTGGCTCTCCAGGTTGGGGAATCCCTCACCCCCACCTAATCCAATCCTGATCCTTTCCTCTTGTAGGGTTCCCTGTAAGTTACCTGGATTACTGAAACCCCTGTACTTGAGGCAATGGACAGGAACAATAGATGGAATCGGTAGACCCATCGGGCCTGCGATCAGTCACGCTAGCCCGTTAGAGTTGAAATACTGAACTATGGGCGCAAGCTACTTTCCGAGCCAATTGCTTGCAATTAAGGTAGGATTCGTAGTGGCCGTGTTTAACCAATAACTCCAATGCCCGAGGTCATGAGTTGAGCGGGAGGAGACTCGCAATATAAGTTAAAACCCGATGTCAGCCCGTAGCTAGAAGCGCATTTGCTGGGTGTGCGCGGTTTACCAGAGCCTGCTAGGGAGTGCCTTCTCTAGCTGTTGGGAATGGAGTCTGCTATGTGGGATCACTCTGCGCGCTGGTTGAGCGTATCTCATGGTAGTGACACAATCCCGTGGCTTGCAACGGGGGTCCGGTAAACCCCAAGCGGGTAGATACGGTCTTAAAAGATCCCCCTTCAGTACTTTGAGGAAAAAGGGGTGGGTATACGGGAAGAATGTCCTTCCTGAACTGTAGAGGCTCGTAGGAAGAAAAAAATCTAATGGCAGCTAGCTGGACTCGAACCCGGGTCCCCCACGTGGGAGTCCAGAACGCTAACCACTTAGCTATTCCCTTCCCTTTTATTATTATTAGTTTGTTTTTTCAGCTTTTCACGATTTGCTCGAAAATAGGCTCCACCTATCCTCTTTAAACTATCTACACACATCTGGTCACTTATATTTAACTTAAAAGATGTTCATATCTGTTCGGAGTCAGTCAAGCTACGTTGAAAGCGCTGAATTCATGTGTATTCTTCATTTCTAGCTTGGTACTAGAATGTTCTAAAAGACTGGAAGAGCTTTCTTCATTGAAGGATATAATTCTAGTCTGGGTACCAGTTCATATGGGAATTTTTGGGAATGAGGAAGTGGATATCAAATTGTGTTGCAATTGTTGGCCGTTAGAAGTGATCAGGTGTAACTAATTGTGGCTTATCGACCAGGAAGTTTCCAAAAAAAAAAAACACCAAATAATTTTAAAGTGTTTTTTTATTCAAAACCTAACGTTTCAGCAAACATTGTTTGCCATCTTCGGGGGCTCTCTTAAAGTAAGAGGTTTGGAAAACTTGTTATAAATCTCTTCGGTTGTGTCTATAGTTATGTCTATACCTGAGGAGGTAGATAGGTTTGCCAAATTAGGCGCCTCTCTCCCTTTCATTGATTCTAAACCTTCATTCCTACGAATGAGCGCAGTAGGCTGTCGGCCGTCTAAGATGCTCATTGGGAGGTCCGAATAAGGGATATTAGTGGAGATGTTGTTGTATCTCTCACAAACCTCTCTCAGACATCTGGTTGGATCCCCTTAATGGGCATTGTGGTTTAAGGAACACAGCTCTCCCATAATGTGGCTTATGCCAGACCCGTTTTGTACAATCTGTGAGACAGAGGAAGGGAAAAACACCTATCCATCTTATAGCAGATTGCTTGGGTTGTGAGGAAATTAGATTCAGGACCTTTGGTCGAAACAGGATGTGGGATAGGCCCAGTTGGGGCTTTGGATAGCGTAGGATTTGGTCCCTTCCTACAGACAATAATAATAATAATAATTACTTTTATTTGATTCATTTTTTTCGAGTAAAATTGGTTTTTGGGGCTTAAAGGTGGTGCAGCAACGTTAAGCTTTTCTCTAAAGCACCTACACTATACAACCGCAACAATTCCATATTGAAGTAATTTTGGTTAACCGATTGATAGTATCTGTTAATTCGTCTTTTACAGTATTGGTTTTGAATTTTTTTGGGGGGGTATTTTCTCAATGGCGACTATAACAGTTTTCTTCAATCATGGAATGTTATACTTTATATTCACATTATCCACTGTACCTGGTGGTAATATTCCCCAATTAAATAAGATAAAAACGTGCTAATTTTTATTTGAAATATTTTTCTAGAAAATTATATTTTTGGGAGTTATACGAGGTGAAGTTTAAATCTAACCTAACTGTCTTACAGTTTAAACTATCTAACAAGCTTAATTAGTTGAGATAAAGAGCGCAGCCACACAATCTCACTCAACTATTATGGCCATCCCAGATAAACATTAGAAAAGCATAGCAATTTTACAGAAAAGCTATCAATTAAATTGTATTAATTTGTCGGTAAGAGATAGCGCGGTAAAAGTGTGTCTAACCAGATTTTTTTTTCGTTTTCTGGTGAAATATGATTTTCAATGAAAATGGCGCGATCTTAATTCTACTTACAGTAGTAAGAGGAAGTAATAGCTTTCTTTAGAATCCTAGAAAATTTTGTCCAATCCCTGTTAATATAATCAATTTTACTTGGCATTCATTTTAAATCCTGTACATTCGTTGAAAGACAAAGAGAATTTAATCAAAGCAAAGCAGTAAATTATACTGTAACCTATATAAAAGATTACTGTTAATATATATTCAGGGAGAGAGAAAATTGAATTTAAAGGAAGAGATACACAGTACTTTAGTGATGTAAAACAAGTTTACATATAACCTAATATAGATGGGCAGGTTATATATGTAGTTGCAAACAATAGAGGTAGGTTACGATCTAAACTAAGTTAAGTTGACTAGAAAATCTCACTTTATCTTTCTATCGCGTATTAATTAGTGTGTACAACAGTTGGCTTCGTGTGCCCATTTAGGTTGGGTGTCCTAAATATTGGGAAGTTTAGATAAACTCAAAAAGTAATGAACAAAAACATTATTTTTCCTGATCAGAACAACATAACGACCAAAGTAAACTCACCACAAGGGAGCCTCGCTCCCTTTCATTGGTCCCGAGCCTGCTGTTGGTGTATCTTTTGGCACATGTTTGTCAGGCTTCCAGACATGGGTGACCTCTTAGCACTCATTCTTATGGATGAGTACAGCAGGTTGTCGGCAGTCTAAGATGCTCACTGGGAGAGGCCGGGCGGGGCTTTGAGTGAGGGGGTCCCCTTGTATCTTTCACGGACCTCTCTCAGGCATCTGGTTGGCTTCCTCACTGGGCATTGTGGCTTGAGGAGACAATGGGGCTCATGCCTGACCCCTTTTGTAGAGTCTGTGAGAGACGGAGGAGGAAACATCTATACATCTCATGACGGATTATTTGGGTTGTGAGGAGATTAGGTTTAGGACCTTTGGCCGGTATAGGATATTGGTAGAAGATCTTAAGCTATGTCCTTTTAAGGTTCTAGTCCGATTTGTTCAGACTGTTGTAAAACTTAGATCGGATAAAACCCGGACCTGGACTTTTGTTCCAGCCCGCGGTAGTTGTTATTCTGTTGGAGTAGCTATATGGGTTCAGGGAGGCTTTGGATAGCGTCGGGTTTCGCCCTCCTCTTTCTTGAATGATAAGAATAATAATAAATAAAAATCACCACATCAGAAGAACAACACATAACCTTCTTGACAAAATTAACCCTTTTGAAAATGATCTAAACAAGACCGAAAACTTCGAGAAATCAATAAATAAAAGGATCTACTAATCAATAACTGTGCATCTATTCGTTTAAATCAAAGATATAACAGAAGGTATCAACGAATTAATCAGACAATCATATTATGTAATAAATATATATCGACTATGAGCTGGAGATCATTTTTATGCGATTTAAACCCAATTATATAAATCCTGCAATTTACTGTGTAAGGAAAGAAGAGTATATAGAAGGTAGAGTGACCAAGCGAAGAGTTGATGTTGGTTGTTAGTTGGTAGCATATAACGTTGCTGTTTTGAATCGTTTGAAAAGTGACATGTCTAATTAGAACTCTTGCTAGTTTTAACGGTGGTGAACTAATATGACTAGCTTAGTGAGTGAATATTTAAAGGTTAAAGTGAATATATCAACTGTCATTTCCTTTTTTTTTAATTTATCTGTTGACTGAATGTTAAGCCTCTCACATGTGGTGGGCATTATTCAATTTCTCTTAGCGGCAGAGATTGGCTATCGAATTCAAAGCTCATTTGCTATAATACTTGTAGTGGGATTGACTTAAGATATAATGCGTAATTGACGTGCATTTGGAGGCTCAGTACTGGCGCCTTGGTGTGGTTGCTAGTAGGAACTATTGACTGTGACTTTACTGGTGATTTGGTTTTATTGCACAGATAATACAGTTTCGTCCTCAGTTTCTTGTACAGGAAACTTTTTCCCTGTTTCTTGTACAGGAAAAAGTAGATGAAGCTTTTACTCTCGTTAACTATGGTCAATATATTGCAAACATACTGAAACAATTAAAGCTACTCAAATCAGATATAATCAGAAATTGACAATTTTTCTTTTTAAACTTGTAATTTTAATCATTTGCTTTAACAGAAATATTAAAGTACAGGAGTATAGCTAAACTATCCAAGGAAGTAAGTCCAGGTTTCAGTGCTTAATAATATTGAATAAACACAATGCAACATTTGAAATTTAATGTCCATAAATTTCTCAGAACCCATGAAACGGTGAAAACTCAATTTTGAACATTTGACCCTTTCGGAATACTTCCTTTTATTAGGAGTAAGAAAAACAGAAATAAAGAACCTAAATATTGAGTTTGAAGAAAATATATAAATGTAAGTTACGGTTTTATAATGGTTTTTCAATTTTCTTTGTTTTTTTTTACTTTCTCTTACTCCTAGTAAGAGGAAGTATGTAATCGTGTCAATTTTCGATATCGAGTTTTCACCGGAAATATCCGTTTTGAGGTCCCCTGAGTCCAAAAAAGTAGTTTTTAGCAAATGGTCTGTGAGTGTGTGTGTCTGTGTGTGTGTGTGTGTGTATGTGAACAGCATAGCTCAAAAACGAAAAACTGTAGAAAACTGAAACTTAATATTCTGTTTAGGTATCACCATGCAATCTGACTGTGCGTTATCTGTCAAAATTCCTCAACCGGAAGTACCACTTTACTAGTTAACTTTTTTACTTTTTTGCTTTTCTCAAAAATAGCTCCAAGGATTTTCTTTAAACTTGACACATCAACTACACATACAAGGAGCTACAACTTTTATTTGAAACATTTCTCTGGGAAAATTGATTTAAGGGGCCTTCTGGGGGAGGGGTGGGGTTAGGTTACCCTCTAAAGTGCTATTTCAGGTTATTACACAATCCGGTCATTTAAATAATGTTAATTAGAATTAAATATGTTGTTGAAATTCCGAGTTTGAGAAAAATCGGAAAACCGGAAGTGCTTTTGTTTTAACACTTTACTAAATATGATTTTTTCACTTTTTCGCGATTTTCTCAAAAATGCTCCGACGATTTTCTTGAAACTACACATATAAACTAAACATTCAAAGGTCTACAACTTTTATATAAAACATTTCTCTGGGAAAATTCATTTAAGGACACTTTTAGAAGAGGGGTAGTGTTACAGCTTCCTCTAAAGTGGTATCATACTTGATTATATAACTCTATAATCCAAATGAAATTAATTAGAAATAAATAGTTGGCCAAAATTCCGGGTGTGAAGAAAATCAGTAAACCGGAAGTGCGCTCTTACTGAATAGTTTTTTTCAGTTTTCGACAAATTTCTATAAATTTGGTACACAAACTATAAAATTTGTCAATTATAATTTTGATAACCTGGAGTAAGAGAAAGTTGTGTGAGTGTTTCACACCAGATTTTTTTATTTTGTTCCTTCCCACTACAGATTTCCTTTAAACCTGGTTTATATACCCACAAACATATATAAGCCTAATGCTTTCATCAACATACAAAGTACAGTTTCACTTACTGATGTTTAGGTGTTATGAAAAGAAAATTGCCCAATATAGAAATAAAAGAAAATAGTATTAAATATGTACTTTCGAACACGAAATTTGTACGAATTTTGGTGGTTACTCGAAACATATTATATTCCGATAAAAACTCATTTTTTTAAAAATCTGACACATTAGCAGTAATTCCTCTTATAATAAGAAAAACAAAAAGTAAAAATTATTAGAAAAATTTTTTTAGTTCTGAATTCTGACACCAGGTTCCATACTTGGTTTTAGGCTAGGTTAAGAAATAAATATCCATTAATTAAGTCTTGTTATTAGAAATAAAATAAAAATTAAAAATAAACTAAATATAACAAAAAAAAAAAAAATCTGGTGTGAAACACTCACACAACTTTCTCTTACTCCAGTTTGTGTACAAAAATTTAATGAAATTCGTCGAAAACTGAAAAAAAAAAAAAACTGTTCAGTAAAAGCGTACTTCCGGTTCACTAATTTTTCTTGAAACTCGAAATTTCAGCCATCTATTTATTTCTAATTAATTATGTTTAGATGATAGAATTGTATAATCAACTATGATAGCACTTTAGAGAAAAACATAACCCCACCCGCTCCCCTAAAAGTGCCCTTAAAAGAATTTTCCCAAATAGAAATGTTTTAAATAAAAGATGTAGATCATTGCATGTTTAGTTTATATATGAAGTTTCAAAAAAAAATCATCGAAGCCATTTTTGAGAAAATTTCGAAAAAATGAGAATAAATCATTTAATAAAGTGGTAAAATAAACGCACTTCCGGTTATCCAAATTTTTTTTCAAACTCAGAATTTCAACAACATATTTAATTCTAATTAACATTATTTAGAATTGTCTAATAAACTGAAATAGCACTTTTCAGATGGAAACCTAACCCCACCCCTCCCCCAAAAGTGCCCTTTATCATTGCATTTTCCCGGAGAAATGTTTCAAATAAAAATTGTAGCTCTTTGTATGTGTGTGATTGATGTTTCAAGTTTAAAGAAAATCGTCGGAGCCATTTTTTTAAGATTATGCAAAAAAAGTAAAAAAAACAAAACTAGTAAAAATGGTACTTCCGGTTGAGGAATTTTGACAGATAACTGTAGTGTCAGATCCCATGGGACATAAACGGAAAATATCAATGTTTCAACTTTCTACGGTTTTTCATTTTTGAGCTATGCTGTTCACATACACACACACACACAGACCATTTGCTAAAAACCACTTTTTTGGACTCAGGGGACCTCGAAACCGATATTTCCGGTAATAACTCGATATCGAAAATTTGACACGATTACAATACTTCCTCTTACTAAGGAGTAAGAGAAAGTAAAAAGCAAAAAAATAGTTCAAGGGACGGGGGGAAAAATTTCTTTTTAAAAAAGTAAAAGATAAAAGGGAAGATAAGAAAAGTTGCTACACTCTTTCATAATAAATTAATGTACGAGCAGATTATGCAGTACTGTAATTTAACATTTAACAACTGCCCTTAACAGCCTGTAGCGATTGTAAAACTTGTTACATTAAACTTGTTATAAAGTTTTCTTTTTTGGTTTCTACAATTAACATACAGCGAAAGTTGTATTAAATGCTTCTATTACTTACTTATCTTTATCGGCACAATTTGAATCACCATAATTATTTTCATTTACTTTTTGATAAAAGGGAAATATTTTCATCCTTTTAACTTTTGGTAATTGAGTTTTTTTACACCGGAAATACATGTTTTTATGTTTATCTGACTGCGAAAACAAAAATTAGTTTTTAGAGAATGGTCTTTGTCAGTAAATCCATCAATCGAAAGTTTGACTTACCTTAATGTTGATTTTTTTTTTCGTATTCTCTCTATCTTCATACATAAATACTAATCACTTTTAATTGAAAACATTTTACTTCAAATCATATATGGTATTTACCACCATTCATAATATTAAATTATAGAATTCCAAAATTTGAAGAAAACCGGCTAATCGGAAACTTTACAGAATAGGTTTGTATGTTTTTTTTTTTGGAATTATCACGAAAATAGCTGAAACGATTTTTCTTCAAACTTAGCAATGTTAATAACGCAGTCTTACCAGATCGTGACAATGAAAATTCCCTCTCTGAAAAATCCCTTTTTTTTTTTTTAGCACAAAGTTCCCTACAGACATAAATTCTTAGGAATTTAAAAATATGATATGAATACTATTTTATATTACTTTCTCTTACTCCTAGTAAGAGGAAGTATTGTAATCGTGTCAAATTTTCGATATCAAGGTTTACACCGGAAATATCCGTTTTGTGATCCCCTGAGTTCAAAAAAGTGGTTTTTAGCACATGGTCTGTGTGTGTGTGTGTGTGTATGTGAACAGCATAGCTCAAAAACGAAAAACCGTAGAAAGTTGAAACTTGATATTACGTTTAGGTATCAACATGGGATCTGACGATGAGTTATCTATCAAAATTCCTATACCGGAAGTACCACTTTACTAGTTGTTATTTTTTTTTACATTTTTTGCGATTTTCTCAAAAATGGCTCCAACGATTTTCATCAAACTTGGATCAACTACACATACTAACAATTACAACTTTTATTTGAAACATTTCTCTGGGAAAAATTCATTTAAGGGCACTTCTGGGGGAGGGGTGGGGTTAGGTTTTCATCTAAAGTGCTATTTCAGTTTATTAGACAATTCTGCCATCTAAATAATGTTAATTAGAATTAAATATGTTGTTGAAATTCCGAATATGAAAATAATCGGATTACCGGAAGTGCGTTTACCTTACTAGTTTACTAAATGATTTTTTTTCACTTTTTCGCGATTTTCTCAAAAATAGCTCCGA
Source organism: Triatoma infestans (assembly GCA_011037195.1). Taxonomy (NCBI): domain Eukaryota; kingdom Metazoa; phylum Arthropoda; class Insecta; order Hemiptera; family Reduviidae; genus Triatoma; species Triatoma infestans. The sequence goes on along the minus strand of JAAEAF010004438.1, from coordinate 70,269 downwards.
GATTTTCTTGAAACTTCGTATATAAACTAAACATGCAAAGATCTACATCTTTTATAAAAAACATTGCTCTGGGAAAATTCATTTAAGGGTACTTTTAGGGGAGGGGTGGGGTTACAACTTCCTCTAAAGTGGTAAAGTAAACGCACTTCCGGTTATCCGTTTTTTTCCAAACTCGGAATTTCAACAACATATTCAACAATTCTAATTAACATTATTTAGATGACAGAATTGTCTAATAAGCAAAATAGCACTTTAGATGAAAACCTAACCCCACCCCTCCCCCAAAACTATCCTTAAATGAATTTTCCCAGAGAAATGTTTCATATAAAAGTTGTAGCTCTTTGTATGTGTAGTTGATATGCCTAGTTTGAAGAAAATCGTCGGAGCCATTTTTGAGAAAAACGCTAAAAAGTAAAAAAACCAACTAGTAAATTGGTACTTCCGGTTGAGGAATTTTGACAGATAACGCACAGTCAGATCGCATGGTGATACCTAAACGGAATATCAAGTTTCAGCTTTCTATGGTTTTTCGTTTCTGAGCTATGCTGTTCACATACATACATACATACACACACACACACACACACACGGACACACACACAGACCATTTGCTAAAACCACTTTTCTGGACTCAGGGGACCTCAAAACGGATATTTCCGGTGAAAACTCGACATCGAAAAATTGACACGATTACAATACTTCCTCTTTACTTAGGAGTAAGAGAAAGTAACAAAGTCGTGATTGTGTTTCATACTAATATTTTTATTTCACTTCCGGAAAAATTCATGTAATTTCATTTTTAGTCGCTTTTATGTGAAAAGCAACAAAATTGCCTCACTAAGAAATCAGATTTTCATTTATCTGCCATTCTATGATCTTCAATGGTTCAAGCGAAAAAAATAACCTTTAAAAATTAAAATTTTGGAAGAAGTATAAACAACGAAATCTTAAATATTATAGTCTTTAGACTAAGATTAAAATTTTGGAAGTAATAATTTTGTTTAATAATAAATTCGATACAATGTCTAAGAGAATATAAATATTTACAGATTTGATTATGTAAAAACAGTGTGAAATTTTTATTGTACATCAAGATGTGTGCATTTTCTTTTGTTCTGTATAATTTTTAAAATACATACCTAAAATGGTCAGACGTGTTCTAATAGTAAACAATGCAACTTACCTGTAAAAGAAGAAATAAATTATTAATGAAACAAAAAATAAATAAATAAAAAAAGAAAATGGAAATCCATTTTCTTAATAATGAAAATCTCAAGGAAAATCAATTTCATTGAAAATGAATTTGTTAACTATGAAAATCAATTCTCACTAAATCCACTTTTTGATCCTAGTCACTGTAAGAGAAGTATTGCAATCGTGTCAAAATTTCTAAACTGAGTTTTCAACCGAAGTATTTTGGTGGTATTTCACTGTGTGTACGAATATTTTTTTTACTTTCTCTTACTCCTAGTAAGAGGAAGTATTGTAATCGTGTCAAATTTTCGATATCGAGTTTTCACCGGAAATATCCGTTTTGAGGTCCCCTGAGTCCAAAAAAGTGGTTTTTAGCAAATGGTCTGTGTGTGTGTGGTCCGCGTGTTGGTGTGTTTGTGTGTGTATGTATGTATGTATGTGAACAGCATAGCTCGAAAACGAAAAATCGTAGAAAGTTGAAAATTGATATTCCGTTTAAGAGGTCACCATGGGATCTGACTTACGTTATCTGTAAAAATTCCTCAACCGGAAGTACCACTTTACTAGTTGGATTTTTTTTTTTTTGCGATTTTCTCAAAAATGGCTCCGACGATTTTTCTTTAAACTTTACATCAACTACACATACAAAGAGCTACAACTTTTATTTAAAACATTTCTCCGGGAAAATGCATTGAAGGGCACTTTTGGGGGAGGGGTGGGGTTAGGTTTCCATCTAAAGTGCTATTTCAGTTTATTAGACAATTCTGTCATCTAAATAATGTTAATTAGAATTAAATATGTTGTTGAAATTCCGAGTTTGAAAAAAATCGGATAACCGGAAGTGCGTTTACTTTACCACTTTACTAAATGATTTATTCACTTTTTCGCAATTTTCTCAAAAATGGCTCCGACGATTTTTTTGAAACTTCTTACATAAACTAAACATGCAAAGATCTACAACTTTTATCTAAAACATTTCTCTGGGAAATTTCTTTTAAGAGCACTTTTAGGGGAGGGTGGGGTTAGATTTTCATCAAAGTGCTATCCTAGTTCATTATACAATTCTATCATCCAAACATAATTAGTTAGAAATAAATAGATGGCTGAAATTCCGAGTTTCAAGAAAATTAGTAAACCGGAAGTGCGCTTTTACTGAACAGTTTTTTCAGTTTTCGACGAATTTCATTAAATTTGGTACACAAACTATAAAATTTATCAATTATCATTTTGAGAACTGGAGTAAGAGAAAGTTGTGTGAGTGTTTCACACCAGATTTTTTTTGGTCATTTTCCTGAAGATGGCTATAACGATTTTCCTCAAAATCGCATGCTATCACCACAGATATAGACTTAACACTTTTATTTGATAAACAGAAACTTTTATCAGAAAATTGAGCGATCCTCTAAAATGGATATCATTCCATAATCATTGCAATCTATAGTTCGACCAACTCTATAGATAGATAGATACAACATTTATTTACCAAATATATATACAGATTATCAGAGACATTTTCCGTGGTAGCCTGCTTCATTTTGTGGTCATCGACCGGTTTCGGGCGTTCGCCCATCTTCAGGATGCGCTTTTCAGACAGTGTGCCAACACAGACTCGTTCAGAGACTTAGTTTCACACTAACTCTCTTTATTGTTTATCTCTCTTGTTAGTGTGAAACTAAGTCTCTGTACGAGTCTGTGTTGGCACACTGTCTGAAAAGCGCATCCTGAAGATGGGCGAACGCCCGAAACCGGTCGATGACCACAAAATGAAGCAGGCTACCACGGAAAATGTCTCTGATGCTTTCCAGCTCTGCGGAACCAACCACCACAACAAATATATACAGATTATTTGAAAGTTCAAATATATAAATATATTACACCCTTCCTATAGCTAACATTAGATATAATGCATACATTTACTATATTACTGCTAGTTGGGGAGTAAAGTTGTTTAAAAACCCCATGACATTTGACAAATAAAGTTTATAAAGAAAATAGAATATTGTAGAGATTAAATTTTATGAGTTCAGTATATGTTTTATTCTTTTATGGCGGTAGGTCTGTGAAGAAACGTAACCAGCAATGGATTGGCAGAGAGGGTTAGGGTGTGTCCTGACTCTGGCGAGTAGTTTTTTTCAGTCTTGCTTTAATAGTAGCCCGTGGAGAGTGGGGGCTGAAGACCGGTGTGGCTCTGACCATCTACAGGGGCGTGATTGAGAATGTCGCAACGTACGTATCTGCCTGTTGGGCTGAAAAGCTGGACATGCAGTCGTACCGCGACATCCTATTAAGAATGCAAAGAGCTATTTTATGCTCGGTGACTAGGGCCTATGCGACGACGTCCACGGCCTCCTTACCGGTGGTCGCTGGAGTGTTGCCGCTTGATCTCCAAGCAGAGATGAGGGCCCTAAGATACAGATACCAAAAGAGGGGCATGATCGTCCTTGATGGTCGGGAGTTGTCTAGTCAGATGCCTCCCGCTCTCGTAAAGAAAACGATCCGAGAGTATGAGATAGGGAAGTGGCAAAGACGCTGGGATGAGGCAGAGACAGGAAGAACTACTTATGAGTTCTTTCCAAATCTGCATCACAGACTGTCGATGCGATGGCTGCGGCTATCCCAGACCGTAACACAATATTTCACGGGGCACGGGGAGTTCAATTCCAGGCTCTTCGACTTGGGATTGAAAGATTCCCCAAATTGTGAATGCGGTCAGCAGGACACGGTGCATCACGTTCTCTTCCGGTGTCCTCTCCTCGACGAAGCTAGAATCCATATGGAATTCAAGCTGATAAGTAGGGGGGAGAACTGGCCGGGAGAATGTAAAGAGCTGGTAACGAATGCAAGGAATTTCGAAGACTTTTGTCGAGTTCGCTCAAGAAGTCGCAGTGATAAGAAGGACTAGACGTATAAGTAGAGGTCCGCCTCCCCGTGGCAGGGACGGGAACTTATCTACCTAAGTAGATGAGGCTAAGTGACCATAGGCACCGGTTTTGGCGCTACGCGCTTGGTACGGTGGCTAAGAGTGTGCGTAATAATAATAATAATAATAAGTCTTGCTTTAATAAAGTCGCTTATAGTAGAGGTGTCGGTGATGTCATGAAGATGGGAAATACGGGTATAGCGAGTTAAGTTTGTGGCAAAACGAAGGAGTTTGGAGAGGTTAGATTTATAGGTGGAACTCCCAGGCTGCACTGGCATATGTTAGCATTGGACGGATGACGACTTTTATTAGAGTATCAGTTTATTTCTGGTAGACATGTTTGATTTTCGGGACAGAAGTGGAAAAAGGAGCCTAATTGCTTTTTTACCTGTATTTACTCAGTCAGTTATGTGTGCTGTAAAGTTAAGTTTGGAGTCGAGTAATATGCCTAAATATCTGATGCTTTTGGACCAAGGTACTGTAAATTCCGTTAGCTGTGACGTAACGTGTAATGTACGGTCTGCGTTTTGTAAATATGATGGCTTCAGTCTTGTCATTGTTGATGCGGAGTTTCCATTTTTAGCAGTATTTTGAGATCTTCTTCAGTCCTACAGTAAGTCTGTTGGCTATTGTATCAGTCCTAAATGAGGTAGTATACAGTGCAAGATCATCAGCGTATAAGGCAAGGTTGACATGTTCGGTTTTAGGGATAGAGTTTAGATAGGTGATGAATAATGCAGAACCAAGGATAGAGCCTTGGGGTACTCCGGCAGAGACGGGATAAGGTGAAGATAAGGCGGAGACCAACTCTATAATACAATATTAAAAGTATTGCTGGAATTTCAAATTTTGACGAAAATCGGTTTGACTGGGAGTTCAACTTTATAAATTAGATTTCAGAGATTTTAGAAATTGTATTGAAACTTCTCCAACGATATTAGTTAAACTGCACTGATAAAGGAATATCGCTTTTATCTGAAACTTAACAAAAAAAAAAATTGTCTCTGGGTATCTATTAATGTAGGCCGCTATCTACAGGGCTGCAATGTAATCACATTCCAGTACTAATTGCTGAATGTAGAATAACACCATATAATCTCATCACCATTACATTCATGTCAAGAATAATTTCATGTAAAATTTCGAATTTGAAGAAATTCATCATTTACTGAAAATGGCTATAACCATTCGTGCGAGTATTTCAAACCAGTATCTTTTTCTTTTTTTTCAGTTTATTATGGGAATTCTTATTTAATTTTACCAGCATTTCCCGTCTATAATCAAAGTTGTCGTCAAAGCAATTTAACTTAACTGACTTTTTTTAGCAAATACTTTTTTCTATACGCACTGAGCTAGCTTGCCGTATAACTCCCAATATGGAGGACTAGAAGCTTTTTTTTTTTTACTTTCTCTTACTCCTAGTAAGAGGAAGTATTGTAATCGTGTCAAATTTTCGATATCGAGTTTTCACCGGAAATATCCGTTTTGAGGTCCCCTGAGTCCAAAAAAGTGGTTTTTAGCAAATGGTCTGGGTGTGTCCGTGTGTGTGTGTGTGTGTGTGTGTGTGTGTGTGTATGTATGTATGTATGTGAACAGCATAGCTCAAAAACGAAAAATCGTAGAAAGTTGAAATTTGATATTCCGTTTAGAGGTCACCATGGGATCTGACTGTACGTTATCTGTAAAAATTCCTCAACCGGAAGTACCACTTTACTAGTTGGATTTTTTACTTTTTTGCGATTTTCTCAAAAATGGCTCCGACGATTTTCTTTAAACTTTAAACATCAACCACACATACAAAGAGCTACAACTTTTATTAGAAACATTTCTCCGGGAAAATGCATTGAAGGGCACTTTTGGGAGAGGGGTGGGGTTAGATTTCCATCTAAAGTGCTATTTCAGTTTATTAGACAATTCTGCCATCTAAATAATGTTAATTAGAATTAAATATGTTGTTGAAATTCGAGTTTGAAAAAAATCGGATAACCGGAAGTGTGTTTACTTTACCACTTTACTAAATGATTTATTCACTTTTTCGCAATTTTCTAAAAAATGGCTCCGACGATTTTTTTGAAACTTCGCATATAAACTAAACATTCAAAGATCTACACTTTTATCTAAAACATTTCTCTGGGAAATTTCTTTTAAGAGCACTTTTAGGGGAGGGTTGGGGTTAGATTTTCATCAAAGTGCTATCCTAGTTCATTATACAATTCTATCATCCAAACATAATTAGTTAGAAATAAATAGATGGCTGAAATTCCGAGTTTCAAGAAAATTAGTAAACCGGAAGTGCGCTTTTACTGAACAGGTTTTTCAGTTTTCGACGAATTTCATTAAATTTGGTACACAAACTATAAAATTTGTCAATTATCATTTTGAGAACTGGAGTAAGAGAAAGTTGTGTGAGTGTTTCACACCAGATTTTTTTCATAGTACTCAGCTAACGAACCAACTCCTAAAAACCAAGGAGATTCAATCCTTCGTCACCAGCCGGACGAAACGCTTTTTTTAAAACAGAGGTTGTTTTCGCCGCTAATCGCACAACTTCATATAGTTGTGTGGCTTTTTATAGAGTTACCTACGTCAACAGACAGCTCACCTCCACTCCGATGCTCTCTTAAGTTTGTCACTGTTTATTTCTCAGGAAAGTGTGATGGATGCCAGGAATATATACAAATATATTTATATGAAATTATCAAAATTCTGAACAAAATGTAACATTCGCTGGCAAAAGGGACTATTCAGGTAGAAGACCACCATTGTCTTTTAGAGTTCATGAACTTGTTAGCATTGTCTACCCCTTCTTCTCACAGGGGAAGATTTGAACGAACAATTAGAAGGCATTCTTTCAGGACTGTCTGTTGTAGTCATTCAAGCAGAATACTTGTTTTTTGCTCTCTTATCATCAGTGCCAGTTCTACTATATATTAATAAGTTTATACTTTCTTTGCAAATAACTTGTAGTTATTAATTTAATAGATCATATTTATTGTTAGCAGTGGTGACTACTTTCTTATTTCTGATACTTCTCTCTCTTAAAACTTACATACACACAAGCCCTTACTAAACCGCTCGTGCTACCAAGCTACTACTATTATAAACACACATTACACCAATTACATTTCAAAAGCCTGCTTATTATGAATACTAATTAACATATCTGGTAGCCGTTCCACAATCCGCAACCCGTGGAGTGCCTCATAGCATAGGAATGCATCTTGAGAAGATGTCCCTAGGCCAGCTGTTAGAAAATATAATTTCAAATATTCAACATACAAGTATATAAACTAAAAAAATCTGGTGTGAAACACTCACACAACTTTCTCTTACTCCAGTTCTCCAAATTATAATTGACAAATTTTATAGTTCGTGTACCAAATTTAATACAATTTGTCGAAAACTGAAAAAAACTATTCAGTAAAAGCGCACTTCCGGTTTACTGATTTTCTTCACACTCGGAATTTTGGCCAACTATTTCTTTCTAATTAATTTCTTTTGGATGATAGAATTGTATAATGAACTAGGATACCACTTTGATGAAAATCTAACCCCACCCCTCCCCTAAAAGTGCTCTTAAAAGAAATTTCCCAGAGAAATGTTTTAGATAAAAGTTGTAGATCTTTGCATGTTTAGTTTATATACGAAGTTTCATAAAAATCGTCGGAGCCATTTTTGAGAAAATTTTGAAAAAGTGAATAAATTATTTAGTAAAGTGGTAAAGTAAACGCACTTCCGGTTATCCGATTTTTTTCAAACTCAGAATTTCAACAACATATTTAATTCTAATTAACATTATTTAAATGACCGAATTGTGTAATAACCTGAAATAGCACTTTAGAGAGTAACCTAACCCCACCCCTCCCCCAGAAGGGCCCTTAAATCAATTTTCCTAGAGAAATGTTTCAAATAAAAGTTGTAGCTCCTTGTATATGTAGTTGATGTACCAAGTTTAATGAAAATCCTTGGAGTCGTTTTTGAGAAAAACGCAAAAAAGTAAAAAAAGGCAACTAGTGAAGTGGTACTTCCGGTTGAGGAATTTTGACAGATAACGCACTGTCAGATCGCATGGTGATACCTAAACGGAATATTAAGTTTGAGTTTTCTACGGTTTTTCGTTTTTGAGCTATGCTGTTCATACACACACACACACCAATTGCTAAAAACGACTTTTTTGGACTCAGGGGACCTCAAAACGGATATTTCCGGTGAAAACTCGATATCGAAAATTTGACACGATTACAATACTTCCTCTTACTAGGAGTAAGAGAAAGTAAAAATAGATTTTTTAATAGTTTTAGGAATTTGTGGTGTTAAATTTAAATATTATTTGATTTGTTTTATGTTGGCGCTATCTGTTGGAGTATTTTGTAATTTATTTTGTTTTTTTTTACCCGTCTTCTTTTTCTACCTACCTGGATAAAAAGAAATTGGTTAGGCGTTTCTGAGCGGATTTTTTTTTGGGGGGGGCGTAAGAAAATAGATTAGTTTTGCTAGCTCTAGGATCTGCAATATTTTGCTTGTCTCTAAACTGCCATTTCTCTTAATAAAATAAAAATATAGTATTATTACAACTATTATATAAAATGGCAAGTTTTCTTTAAATTTTAATTAATAGAATTGTTTACAATGTAGGCCAAAATAAAGCGCCAATAACATTGAACCAACCCTATATAGTATTTGTAATTTAATGCTACAAATAACGTAATGCTAAGTTTATAAAAGAAAAATCATATTAGTCGTATTACGACAAAATTCCAAAAAAAAAACACATAAACCTGTTCCTGTAAATTACACACTTCTGGTTAACCGATTTTTTTGTTCAAATTTTAAATTCTAACTATGCTTCTAATGTATATTTAATATTGTAGAGATCGGTACAACCATACTTTGATGTGATACTTTGATATTCTCCCAAGAATCCCCCTTAAAATAAAAATCTGGTGTGAAACACTCACACAACATTCTCTTACTCCTGTTCTCAAAATTATAATTGACAAATGATATAGTTTGTGTACCAAATATAACGAAATTCGTCGAAAACTGACAAAACTTTTCAGTAAATACGCACTTCCGGTTTACTAATTTTCTTAAAACTTGGAATTTTGGTCATCTAATTCATTTTTGTTTGGATGATAGAATTATATAATCAACTATGATACCACTTTAGAGGAAGCTGTAACCCCATCCCTCCCCCTAAAAGTGCCCATAAATGAATTTTCCCAGAGAAATGTTTTAAATAAATGTTGTAGATGTTTGTATGTTTAGTTTATATAAGAAGTTTCAAGAAAAATCGTCAGAGCCATTTTTTGAGAAAATCGCGAAAAAGTGAAAAAAAAAAAAATCATTTAGTAAAGTGGTAAAGTAAACGCACTTCCGGTTATCCGATTTTTTTTTCCAAACTCGGAATTTCAACAACATATTCAACAATTCCAATTAACATTATTTAGATGATGGAATTGTCTAATAAGCAAAATAGCACTTTAGATGAAAACCTAACCCCATCCCTCCCCCACAACCACCCTTAAATGAATTTTTCCAGAGAAATGTTTCAAATAAATGTTGTAGCTCTTTGTATGTGTAGTTGATATGCCTAGTTTGAAGAAAATCGTCGGAGCCATTTTTGAGAAAAACGCTAAAAAGTAAAAAAAAAACAACTAGTAAATTGGTACTTCCGGTTGAGGAATTTTGACAGATAACGCACAGTCAGATCGCATGGTGATACCTAAACGGAATATCAAGTTTTAACTTTCTGTGGTTTTTCGTTTTTGAGCTATCCTGCTCACATACACAAACACACAGACCATTTGCTAAAAACCACTTTTTTGGACTCAGGCGACCTCAAAACGGATATTTCCGGTGAAATTTGATATCGAAAATTTAACACAATTACAATACTTCCTCTTACTAGGAGTAAGAAGAGAAAGTAAAAATCGTTGGAACAGTTTACGAGAAAACTTTAAAAAATCTGAAAAAATAAATATTCAGTAAAGTCGCACTTCCGGTTGATAAGTTTTGCCGGAAATAAGTTTTACCCGACATAAGTTTGAGCTTCCTGCGTTTTTTTCGTTTAATTACCCCCTCTCTGGGAAGTGCTACTTTATACAATGCAGTTTCTCAATATTTCGCAATTTTTTTTTTTTTTTTTTTAATGATTCCTAAGATTTCACTTAAATTTGGTTTCTGAAAAAAATTGATTTACTCAAAGTTCTCACTTTTTAAGAAGAATCAGAACTGAAGACGTTTTATGTCTTTCACATCAAAACTTTTTTTTGTGGCTTCTTATTATTTAAATGAGAAATTTATAAAAAATAAAAACAATAATAAAAATGAAAATTAAAAATGAATTATATGTTTTATAAAAAAAAAAGAAAAGAAAAAAGAATGTTGTGGAAATTCCACACTTATTATTATGCAAAAATAAAACCAGGGATACTTTCCATGGCCGGAAAAGTTGGTGCCGGTCTCTTGATGCAAAGGAAGTGGATCGTTAGTTGGATTAATTAAGTGGAAATCACCATTCCTGAAGAATGGTGGTGGGGGGGGGGGAGCTGCATTTAGATGATGGGCAAGGAGGGTAAAGACAACCAGTAACTACCCTATATAAACACAGATGATGATGATAAAACCCAGAGATTTATGTATGAAGCTCAAAGCGATGTGACTGGGAAATGTTTTAAGATTTTGTATGCTTAGTATTTGAACAATTTCTGTGTACTGCAATCTATTATATACGGGTAGATGTTAGAATGCGAGACAGAGTGATATGTTAAGTTGTGTGACGTTGTAACAATTCTAGTTGAAGTGTTCCCAAGCACTTACTTACTACCACAATATAATACAGTTCTATACAACATAAAACACCTTACATCATGCCATACCGTTCACTATACTAACAGCCATTTCCACTAAATACTAAATGTTCCACTCCTAGTCTCATAGTATGATGGGTTTTCTTTAAATTAAAATCACTGTTGACGATGTTTTACATACATTGCTTCTATGTAAACACTAATGTATTTCATCGTGAATTAAACATGAATGTTTTCTCATTAAAATATCTCATTTCAACAATTATTTAAAGAAAAAATATATCTAGTGTGAAACACATACGACTTTCTCTTACTTTAATTAATCCCATTTAATCAAGAAATTTTTCACTTTAAAATTGCAACCTTACAATATTTAGTTAGCCAAAACAAAATATAGTAGCCTTATGTGAAGCGCTCTATGTCAAAACCAAGAAAAAATTGTGCTAATTTAAATTTAAACTAACTGACGGACCCTCCAAAATCAAATTTTTCAGAAAAATGTTTGAAATAACGTAATAAAATTGTAACTAATTTTGAGAACGTTCCAAAATAAAACTCGAAAAATCTACTCTATAGGTTAAAGTTATCTTCAAATTTGGAATTATAGCAATGCTTACAATGTATATTAATACTGAACAAACATTGGTTCAATGTTAAGTGTCATGTTTTAAATATAATTTTTTTTTTCTTTAATTTTATGTAAAGTACCTACTTATTTGCGTTAATTTAATTTAATTATTTATTGTTTGTTTCTCTCTTACTATGTTCTGTAAGTTAAATTTTTCTAAAAGAACTCTAGGTCTTTTTATGTTTAGGCCTTGAAAAAGTCAAATATATTTGGTTGTAATGTTGATAGAATTGTAGTTGTTTTATTTTCTAAGACCTAACCTTCCATATTCTCTTCTACCATCAAAGTATTTTCAAGTAAATTTTGAAAGTCAGGCGATCTGCCGGCAAACTTTCTGTCGGTAGCGTATAATACATAAATTTCATTTTAGTATGATTCAGAGTAACTTCGAATTTGAGCTTTTACCAATACATTGCCATTTCAGAATACAATACTTACTTTTAGTGGTATATATAGGTAATGCTCCACTGTCTGACCTATTTTATATTGAGGGACAACTCAACATTTTATACACTTCACGTTTAAAGAAACTTTGCCAGTTATAACTGTGAGAATTGCTATAAAAAAAATACTTAGCATATTTCTTACCTTTTTTTTTAATAAAAAAAAAAAGCCCATTGTTTTCTCCTACAGCAAATATCATAATAACCTAACTTACAAATAACAATATTTTTATCACGATTACTATTCTGTGGTCAGTACTTGGCATAAATGATATATGTATGATATGAGGAATAATCAGTCAGCAACTGACAACAACAATATTATAAAGTGCATACAGAAATGGTGTGCGCGCACAAATGTCTATATGTCGTCAGTTGGGCACAATAACAATAAAGCAACACTAAATGACATAACGTACACAAGGAACAAAACATATTTGTAAGTGTTAGTAGTAGTGAGTAGTGTTTGAATTGACATACTCACTTCTACACCATACTACAATATATCTCTTTGCCTGTATAAGACCGACATTCCCACGGCCACAATCAAACATATCTCCTTTCCTATATAACCTCCCCCTATCCACACTCTTTCTCTCAGCTGTGTGATTCTTCTTCATCTTTCTTCACATTGTAAGTTACAACTAGAAATAATTCTCTTTCAAGGCCATGTAATATACTAGATGGTTCCCTTACACAGTTTCCCCCACCCCCTCTAATAGTTTACCACGATTAAATGGATATCTGTCCACATTAATGTAAACAATTTATTATTGGTTTCAAACTTTTTTTTTTGTGATGTGAAATATTCAAACAACTATCTTCAATTTTCAAAATTTTGATAGACGGACATTTTTTTGAAAATTGGAAAGCTTAACATCTCAACTTTTGCAACCCTTCGAAAATTCATTTTTTTTCCCCCTGGAAAATGTTTCAAATAAAAGTAATGGGTTCCTGTTGTGGATAAGTATGTACAACAATTCCTTAATTTTCTATTTTTTTTTTGTTTTAATCAAATTTGCAAAAATCTTCAATAACTCTCCAAAAATTTCAGCCTTCACTATACTGGCTGGTTTAAATAGGTTAAGATCTTTTTTCAAGATAGTTACAGGGTTCAAGTTACTAACGTCGAGTAAAGTTAGGAATGAATAACCATTCAAATTTCTGACCTTAAGAACATAGGAATTTAACTTTAAGAACAAATTTAAAGACAATTTCCCCTGGTTGTTTTTGCAGATGCCTTCATTGAACCCAGCAAGAGCTCTTGGACCTGCTTTTGTCATGAACAAATGGGACAATCACTGGGTGAGTATTTGATTTCTTTAATTAATCATTTACTAATACTAAGAATTTTAGGTAGAGAATTGAATAGGAAGTATAAAATATAACTAATTCTAGATAACACATACAATAGATTTCATTGCTTTAAACTGTAGATAATATTGTTTCCCACACAAATTTTATCTATTGTTTTCTATTCTTTTAAATCATCTCCTTTGTTTTTTTTTCGTTTTTTTTTATTTAACCAGAGTGATAATTATATTTTATATTTGTAGGTTTATTGGTTTGGACCAATTATTGGCGGAATAGCAGCTGGGCTTATTTACGAATTTATCTTCAATCCTAGAAGGCATTTTAAGAGATCAAAAGATTCTATTGATGGTGGTGAGTTTTATTTTTTTGGGTTACATTTTTATTAAGAATCTATCAATAAACAGTTTACTTAGTGTAATCATTCTGTGAAAAGAAGAATTTTAATAGAAGCTTAAAGAATGCCATCTTAGTCAAATAAGAGGTGTATTTTGTTTTTTTTGTAATGCACTAAGTTTAAGTAGGGCGGTCGTATAAGAATTTCGAAATTGAGTTTTCAATGGAAATGCATGACTTTAGAAACAACGGGATTATTCCAATGTTGCATTCTTAGCCCATTATTAATTGATATTAGATATAGCCATGCAAAAAGCAAAGGGAACCATGAAAAAATTTCACCTAGGATTTGCAGACCTGAGACACTTGGGCTTTTTGCCTAACTTTTTGCGAGCTTATCACTATTAACTTTTGCAGATGATTTCGTTAATAATCCCAAACATAGACAGAGATGTTCAGTTTAATATTAAAAAGCTACAAGAAGAACTCCTAGTAATCCAGGATGAAACATCTCAAAGCTATACCGCTTCCAAGTCGGTTTTCTCAAATAAATCAATATTTGGAAAGGGACTTGATCAGGTATATATCCAGGCTTTAAAACCTTCCCTGGTTAATAGCATCGATTTTGCCACCTCCGTCTTCCCACAGATAGGTCCTCTAATCTAAGCCCTACTTCTTCAGGTGCCCCCTGACTTTACAATACTCTGTGAGTAATCTTTTAGCATAGGAAGCCTATTTTCCCTCAGAATGATGCCTTAAGTTCAGGAAGGGTTCTCAGAGCAATGATCTCTTGATTCCCTCCTCATTTCTGAACTGTTCTTGGAGAGAGACTGATCACTTATCTCATAAAAGGATTTTGGCTTCATGAAGGAGTATGCTATGCCATTCCTTGCCGTAGATTCTTTAATCTCATTAATGTGTAAGTAAATATGCTTTGACACCCAAAGAAGGGTAGCTATTATTTCTGCCCAGGTTATTAGACTTGCCAAGATATTTCAAATAATAGAGGACCTACTACGGAGCGTCCAGAGGATAGATCATCTCTCGCACCTGTTTCTAAACTTTTTAGAGCTCAGCTGCACATTACACATCGTTTGCGTTGGTCGCAAATCTCGGAATCCAACAACAGATGATAGTCTAGTACGGGAAGTAAGAGCAGGGATGATGTAATGGATCGTTGTGACATGTCTCAAGCTCTCAGAGAGGGCAATCTAAAGAGCATACCTGGAATTGGAAGAATTTAAAGAGACTAGGCCCGCTTAAAAAGGGTGCCTAACCGCTCATTCAAATGCCTTTGGAACAACCATCAATACTCTACGACCATCGTTCTCAACCGTCAGTCTCTTACTCTCTTTTCACCCATAAATTATACAGTGTAATGTCCTTGCAGTGCTAGTCCTTGTAATATTCTCCTACAATATAAACTGTGTAAAGTAAGTATAACATAAATGTCAACCTAAGAGCTGTAAAACAATCCTCTCTACCCATCATACATCGCGGTCAATCGATACTTTCTCCCCAATCAAGACTTCTAGTGGACCCTTATTTGTAGTTGATCATTATGGTTGATGCATAACATACCGAGGACCTGGGTTATGTACACCCTTCGTCCCCTCATTGTCCAAAGCATATAGCCAAGCGAGATCTTCTCGACTTAAGACCATTTTTATAAGGCAAATTACTTAATAAAATTCATTAATTAACTTTTAACATCAAATAAAAAAAATCTGGAGTGAAACACTCACACAACTTTCTCTTACTCCAGTTCTCAAAATTATAATAATTGACAAATTTTATAGTTAGTGTACCAAATTTAATGAAATTTGTGGAAACGGAAAAAACTGTTCAGTAAAAGCGCACTTCCGGTTTACTAATATCCTTGAAACGCGGAATTTTGGCAGTCTATTATTTATTTCTAATTAATTTTGTTTGGATGGTAGAATTGTATAAAACTACGATAGCATGTTAGAGAAAAACATGAACCCTCCCCTCCCCTAAAAGCCCTCTCAAATCACATTATCAGGAGAAATGTTTCAAATAAAAGTTGTAGCTCTTTATATGCAGAGTACACATACCTACTTTAAATAAAATCGTTGGAGCCGTTTTCGAGAAAATACCAGAATACTGAAAAACAAAATTCAGTAAAAACGCACTTCAACTGAAACGCACTTAAACTCGGAATTTCAACAGCATATTTAATCTTAATTAATATTATTTATACGACAGAATTATGTAGTAAACTGAAATAGTACTTTAGAGGAAAACCTAACTCCACCCAACCCCGAAAACGGCCCTTAATGAACTTTCCCAGAGAAATGTTTCAAATAAAAATTGCACTCCTTGTGTGCGAAGTTGTAAGAAAATCATCGGAGCCGTTTTTTGAGAAAATTGTAAAAAAGTAAAAAAAAACAACTAGTAAAGTGGTACTTCCGGTTGAGGAATTTTGACAGATGACCCACTGACGGATCCCATTGGTGGTACCTAAACGGAATATCAAGTTTGAACTTTGTAGGATTTTTCGTTTTTGAACTAAGTTGTTCACATATACACACACAGACCATTTTCTAAAAACCACTTTTTTGGACTCAGAGGACCTCAAAACAGATAATTCCGGTGAAAACTCGATATGGAAAATTTGACACGCTTACAATATTTCCTCTTACCAGGAGAGTAAGAGAAAGTAAAAAATGATAAAATTAAAACGTTTGCAAAAAATGTTACAAAAAAGTTTGAACGAACAAAGATGAATTTCAAGATGACTTACTTTATTTTTATATCGAGATTATTAGAAAGCGTTAGTTATATATGTAAACAACAAAGAATAATGCTTAATTGTTTAAACTTACTCGATTTAATTTTATGGAAAATAAATTTAAAAAAGAAAATTATTTATATTTTGCCTTTTTTTTAAAAAAAAAAAATGCAAAACAGTGAGGTATTTTGAAATAACTTTTCATATGATAGCCTGAAATTACTGCTCCCTCAGAACCCTCCAGAATTATGTTTCAATTTAAAGTTCTCAACATATGACCTTCTAAATATTTTTATATCTATGAATTATATATTTATTCTGTTCTTTTTAAACATTTAAAACCTCTTGTATGTTTTAAAGTGTGCCTATAACTTCCAGCATACGAAAAAAGTTAGTACTATTTTCCCCTCGTAATTGCTTATAGAAGTACTGCTGCCAGGCCTACTATTGTTTTGGCATTCCTCCAAAATATGAAGCTATCATTTCAATATAAATCCTGTATGATTAATTTAAGAAAAGCAGACCATTTCCAATTCAGATTTTAAGTTTTATTGGTTGGAAAGGTTTTGGTTAATAATTATAAAATAGATCATGAGAAATCTAGAATTTTGTGGGTAAAATTAATTACCATCTGTGGGAAAGTTATCATGTGCATTGAACTTATCTTCTATAGAGTCAGATTTTCTAGGTAGAAGAGCTATGTGTGGAACACATAAAATATAATGTTTGTGAAGTTTATAATGAGATTGTATGAATAAATGTATAAGATAGTATACTTTAAGTTTGCCAAGGTTGAGATGAACCTAAGCAAATGGACTGGACTTTGGAGCACCTCTTTTGTGGTTCTGGAGGGTTATCAGTGAAGTGTTATTAGGCTGGGATACCCGTAGTGTGTAATTTACTTGTATAGAAATAATAATGATTTTAATATTTCCAAATGTTAAATTAATTTTTTTTGTTTACATTATGTTTGCAGATTCATCAAGTATCCATTCTGATGAAGATACTTACGATGAATTAGATAAACCAAGATCAACTTACAATACATTAAGACCTGTTCAGCCTGGTGCAGATGTCTATAGACCTGTGGCAACTACTGGTTCTCCAACAGGTAGTTTTATTTTGGATTTATTAGTTTTAAAATTATTTCTGGATAATTTCAGTTTTAGTTCTATATAATAAATAAATTTAAGGACAATTTGAGTTCAATTTTTCATTTGTTAGTGAAAGATAAAAAGCATCAATTGTAGGATTCTAATTGTTATTTTACAAAAAATCCTTGCATGAATTGCATTGTTATTTTATAACAAATAACTTGGCTTAAAGAACGTCTCCTAAATTTAAAACCAATCTTGAATATAAAAGACTTAAGAAGTATCATAAATGAGTAAAGGCTTATATTCAAAATATATTTCTTCTAAGACGTACTTACTTCTAAATAACCCCATAGCCCTCTATGTGGACTAGCTACTTCTTCTGGAGTCTAGGCGATCCTACAGATTTTCCAGTATAACAACCATTTCGCTTGGCGCAATCGGTACTGTTTCCAATCCTATAGTGGCTCAACCTTTTCTCCTAGCAATCTAAATAAAAATTGGTTAGGTATTGTAATTATTTATGATGAGAGCCACAAAACGAGTATACAAAGCAATAAAGTTTCTTATCCTAGCTTTCTCGTTGCACCGCCCGATCTGTGCATTTTTACTGAGCACTGCCTATCAGTGGACAGTGAGAGCTGTAGTTGCTCTAGTAAAAGAAAATTTAAGGGTATCAGTCGAACTACGAGCCTCCGCTTGCAAATCCAGCTATCATTGAGCTAATCTCTTCCCTGAATGACTTCCTTCTTTGCGAATATTAGAAATACGATTTAAGGTAAAACGCGAACGACCTAACTATAAATGCTTCAATAAAAGTCACCGCCTCGATTTCTTTATGCCGGTTCTTTATGGACTGTTACATAATGTTTTTTTTTCTGTTATATCACTATATCAGATCAGAAATTTATTTATGCATTAAATTCATTTATAAATTTAATTTTAAAACCATTGCTGAAAGATTTGATATTGCTCTATTACAGGTGCACAAGGTTATTGCACTGCGAATATGGCCACAGCCAGCCTATACACGGCGCCACAGTGTAAACTTGACAGAGTGGAATCATTATATGGAGGAACAAAAAGTCTTTACTGTAAATCACCACCACTTACTCGAGCCAATTTAAATAGATCTCAATCTGTTTATACAAAGTCATCTGGTACTGGACCAATGTTACATCGCCCAGAAAATGGAAACGGTCCAAGACCTGGTCCATTAGTGCCAGCTCAAAGTTTATATCCCATGAGGTTGAATTCTGTGAACAGTACCGGCACTTCAACGGTAGCGGCAAATCAGAATCAACAAAATCAACAACGTCTTGGTGCTGAAGGCATCTATGGTTCTAGACCACCTGCTGGTAAGATATTTTATTTGTGTTCACTTATCTTTCATTAATCTAATTCATTCACGGCTAGCCATAGTCTTAGAAATTAGTCGATTTCTTAGAAGCCTATACCATAACTGTTGTCCCACGATTCACGAGAGTGTAGAGCATCATTTCACACGCCAATCACCAGTGCCCATAATCCTTTCGTACACCTTCCGCACGTTCCAACTAATCCATTGAGTGCAACGCCGTCTTAATCTGTTAACCACACCACTTGTTAAGAGATAGATCATTTTGGTGAACTAGAAAAGAGATGTTATCTGGTTCTTACCGGTAATATATTTTTTTTTACTTTCATCCAGCTTTTGCGGCGCACACTATATGTCCAAGATTTGTCTTCTCTTTATGGTCGTGTCTTCACTTGTGCGACACGTCGGGTTGTTTGAAATTAGTAAGCTTTAATAATTCTCTATAGTTGGTTGTATCATTCGCGGAAGGAGTCTGCGACCATCATCATCATCATCATGTCTCCGCACAATTTGGAATGATTGATTGAGCTCTCGAACGAGAGTAAACGCAATTTAGCCATGGACTCACCATACCTTTCCTTTCACATTGGCCTTGATATGTTAATACATGTACTATCGAGCGGGATAAAATAGGATAGGAGAAGAAAGAAACTAAGGAATTATGTTTAATTCCCCCAGCTTCGAAAAACAAAAGGCGATACATCGCAAGGGGCATAGGATTGAATTTTGATAACTCTCTTTCACTCTTCCTCAGGTTGAAAGGTTATTATATCTCTTTGGTGCAACTGATGATTCCAGAGTAGTCACTAATCTATTCCCAGGGCGGGAAATTGGCCCATTGGAGTGAGAATGAACGAGGATGTAGGAGAGAAACAGATGAACTCTCTAAGCCATGTCTAGGCAAGGTTGGCTTTGGTCAGAGATTTCTATGATTCCAAATTAATCATAAGAAATTCTCCTTCTAAATTTGATCATCTGTCTCATTCCCCGCAAAGCAGTTTCACTGCAACATCAATATTGTACAAACATTTCCTAGTAGGCAAATCCTTGCAATTGAGGTTCCTAGTAGGCAAATCCTTGCAATTGAGGCAGTTACCCTAATTAACTTTTTGGTTTCTGCCAAAGTAAGTACATTGTGCATAAGCAAACGTATTCTCCTTTGACAAATTTGGACTACTTAAAGTATGTTGAAGAATAACCAACAATAAAAATCTATAGACTATAGTAAAATAAAGTTTATTTCGAAATTTAAAGTATAAAAGTTTTAATGAGATGTTTGTACGGCAATGGCCAGAGGAGTTTTTAAAAAAAAGAATTCTTTGTTGCTCTACGCTTCGGGTACCATTGGTGTGCCCTTCTTCATGAGCTCTTTAGGGTAGGAGAGGAGTAAACGTAAAGGTCTCAACGTTTACCCCTCTCCTACCCTAAAAGAGCTCCTGAAGAAGGGCACCAATGGTACCCGAAACGTAGAGCAACAAAGAATTCTTTTTTTTAAAAACTCCTCTGGCCATTGCCGTACAAACATCTCATTAAAACTTTTATACTTTAAATTTCGAAATAAACTTTATTTTACTATAGTCTATAGATTTTTATTGTTGGTTATTCTTCAACATACTTTAAGTAGTCCAAATTTGTCAAAGGAGAATACGTTTGCTTATGCACAATGTACTTACTTTGGCAGAAACCAAAAAGTTAATTAGGGTAACTGCCTCAATTGCAAGGATTTGCCTACTAGGAACCTCAATTGCAAGGATTTGCCTACTAGGAAATGTTTGTACAATATTGATGTTGCAGTGAAACTGCTTTGCGGGGAATGAGACAGATGATCAAATTTAGAAGGAGAATTTCTTATGATTAATTTGGAATCATAGAAATCTCTGACCAAAGCCAACCTTGCCTAGACAAAAGACTTTTTTTTTCTTTAAAAACTCCTCTAGCCATTGCCGTACAAACATCTCATTATAATTTTAAGGCCTGAAGATTTGAATACCATTTTTATAAAAGTTTTATATCAAAAGATGAAGATAAAGTAGGAAAAAATGTATTTTTTGCTTGTCATCTGCCCATAATTAATAATGAAGCGATAAATCAGTGGATATTTGATAATTAATATTTATTGAAATTTCTTAGGTGACAGGATATATAGAAAACTACCTGGGCGACCAGAATCAATCTATGGACAAAGGCAACAACAGCAGCAACAGGAAGAGCCACCATATGGTTCTTACCAAACTAGTAATGGTCCCATACAACCAAGAGGAGCAGCCAACTATGCACCGGTACCAAAACCAATAGTCTATAATCCAATGCAACAGCAACCACCACAACCAACACATCAACAGCAGCAGCAACAGCAACAACAACAACAACAACAGCAGCAGCAACAACAACAACAACAACAACTTCAACAGCAACAGAGACAAGATGAACTAGGCATACCTACACAACCACCGCCGCCATATTTACGTGAATCACCAAACCCACAACAGTATGGCCGTAGTAGCCAGGAATCGCCAAATCCACAGCAACAGTACAGTATACGTCCAGACCAAAGAGAATCACCATCGCAACAACAACAACAGCAATATTTACGCGCTGACCATCAACGAGATTCACCATCCCAGCAATATTGACCCAAAGTTATCTACTTCCCCAAGTCGATAAGCGTTAACAACGTAAGATGTTTGAGGGTATAGTATATGGCAAAAGTTTAAAAATTGCCTATTTATTATAATGGCAGTTTTTTTTTTTTTTAATGGACAATATTTTTTTTATTATATTTTGTAAATAAAAAGAAACAAAAACTTGTAAATAAAATTTTGTAAATAATTTAGCTATTGCGTAGTTGTAATTTCTACCAAATCATCAATGTGTTTTAAAAATGAGTGTACAAATTTGTTCACAAAAACCTTTCTATTAACTTATAATTTTAAATATTATTCCAAACAATTAATAAGTCATGTTACCTATTATCATAGTATCGTGTTAAATTCACAGACAAATTTGTACAGTGCATAGCCAAATTTTATAAATAAACAAATAAATAAACGGACTGCCTAGTGCCAAATGAAATTATATACTCAATTCAGTGTAACTTTATTAAGGAGAATTATTTTATTGTTATTTTTCTTTTTCATTTGATAATCATTTATGTAAATAATTTTTATAAGAAAAAAAAAAACGAGTATTTTCATTTTAATATTTATATTATTAGAAATGATAATTAGGTATTTTGTATTCTTATTTTTATTCAGGATGTAATTGATAATTGAAAAAAGAAATTTATAATAAAATCGTGGTAAATCGGAATGAGTTTTTTATAAAACTGATTTTTTTCCCACATAAATTTTTTGTTTTGTTTAGTTTCAGTTTAAGGCACGTAAACATCTATTGTTCATAGAGAGCACAGACAACACTGGCCATCAACGGACAGTGATCTGGAAAGGCTCCTAGGAAGAAAAAATCCTAGAGTAGCATTGTTTGTGTAAATGTCAATTCAATAAAACAAAAGAAAAGGAAAAAATCCAACGTCAATCTCTTCTTGAAATCCTTTTGAACATGTCACTAGTGCATGTCAGCCTTGTGGATTGAGACAAGTGGTGCGGGATTGTCGTTCTAAAATATTGATAAAGAACTGCAAATAGAGCTCTGATAGATGCTGCTATTTCTATCTCATTTGCATGGCGGAACAGTAACAGTCATTGACTTTCAACAGTTTTCGAACAGTAAACCAAATGTGTGTGAAGATGGACAACTACCGTCCTGAATCCCAAGGGCAAACGCAGAATTTGTTTGCGGGGATCATTTTTTATATATATATTTAAAATATATATACCTAAGGGTTGGGCCCAAATAATCAAGAGGTCAACGTCATCCAGACCTCAGTATAGTCATAATAATAATAATAATAATGGTAACGAAACTAGTAATAACCTCCAAAATAGGCCCACTTGCCAATATTGTTCAACATTTGGACATACGGCTCGTAATTGTTTCCAAGTACAGCCCAAAACGAGTTAGCCCTCAGTCGCTTTCTCGACTAATATTATGACCATGGTATCATACCTGCTTCCACCAGTCCTGACTAACCAGGTAATACCGAATTATGGCATCATGTCCCTTCATTTGCATGCGGACAATGTCCAAAAATTCCAAATTTTTCTGGCGAAATCATAGTTTCGCAATTAAAGGGCAATTTCCAATTAATACTTGTAGAAACGTTCTTACAGGGCAATCATTAATTTGCGCACCGTATCTAACACTTAATAAATTCAACATTCAATTTTCAACTAGTACTCAAACGCACTAATTTAGTACTAATCGCTAAGTTCACTAAAATCCCTAGTAACTAGCCACAAAATTTCTGTGCCACCTCGCGCACACAATACATAACACTTAAAATAACATACTTGACATAATCTCTTGAATGCAGTTCAATGATTTTTATGATTTAAATTCTCTTCTTGCCACAGAACTTAAAACTTAAAACATGGTTTTTCCATAGAGAGAAAAATGTGTTGATGGAATTCTGCAAACAACAGCATGGAAAAATCGAAATGTTCTATAAAACAGATTATAAGGATGAATTTGAGCCAGTGACCATGAAGAGGCGCGAAGGAAGAGTTAGTAACAAACAAAATACTGAAACTTTCCAAAGCCGATGGACAGGCAGCTTTGCATATTTCCAGTGTGAAATACTGGAACTGAAAATGTACCAGAATGTGACGATACCCAAAGAGGACCACCAATTCTATATAAATTTGAAAGCATTCGATTTTCTGAGGGATAATCGGAAGAATCAGGATATGGCAATAATTAGTGTACCGGTATTTAGTGTATTTATTAAATCATCAGAGACATTTTCCGTGGTAGCCTGCTTCATTTTGTGGTCATCGACCGGTTTCGGGCGTTCGCCCATCTTCAGGATGCGTTTTTAGACAGTGTGACAACACAGACTTGCACAGAGCACACTGTTTGACAAAAAGCATCCTGAAGATGGGCGAACGCCCGGAAAGCGGTCGATGACCACAAAAAATGAAGCAAGCTACCACGGAAAATGTCTCTGATGCTTTCCAGCTCTGAGGAACAACCACCTTAACAACTATTTTACTAAATGCTATTTGATTTCTAACTAACAAGAATGGTTTCAATAGTTTCCTTTTTCAATTCTTTTAAAAACAGTATTTCCTCTTCAAATATCACAGTGCCAAAATACACTTAAACCCTGATCATTTGCAGTTTTAAGGTAAAAATTAGAAATAAATTTAATTAGATATTATGCCATGAATAAGCTGCTTCGTAAGGGGGAAAGTATTTTTTAGTTAAACATTAGTTTATATATTTGATACCCTGATTTTTAAGTTACAAAAGAATCTTTAAATGCATTTTTTTTCAAAAAGTAACTTTTTGCAGTTTCATGGTTTTGGCGTGTGATCATCATATAATTCATTTAACTTACAAACAGTTTAGCTGCAACTGGTTAAAATGATGTGAAAGATTTGGTACATAGATACTATGCATAAAATGAAGAATTGATGGTTATCTTAGTGTGCAGTAGGATTATAAAGAAATGGCACTAGAATGATCGATGGTGTTTGTATTCCATTTTAATTTTTTGGGAGATAATTTTTCAACTTTTTAAATGGCCCCCCAACCCTTCTTTTTTTATAAGATGTTTACTGTATTTAACTAAAAAAAAAAATTCTCTATCATGAAAAAGGAAATTCTCTATCATAAATAAAGTTTGACTATCATTGGAAGTGGTAGAGATATATATAACAATACATTTTTAAGGTATACAACATAAAATAAATATATAAGGTTTATAATAAAAACTCTCATTAAAGTTTTTTTTTGGTAATGTTCATAATAATATAAACATTCATTTACTAAACTGACATTTTTATTAAAAAATAAAGTTTTTAATATAAGTCAATTGTCAGAATCTTCAGTTTTTATCGAAGACATATCACTCGAACTATCGCTTTTGGCCAATTCTTTAGATCTGTTTGACTTTTCTTCAGTTTCAAATTGGTCTACGTCATCTTCATCATCAATTACAACTTCTTCTTCTTCTTCTTCAGAATCTTCAGCTACATCTTCTTCATCAGTTTTAATATCAGTTTTCACCGAAGAATGATCGTCTGTATTTTTTGTAATAGTTTTTATATTATCATCTTCATTCTCTTGTGATATTCCTTCTATTTTAAGAGTCTTTAGCTCCATAATGCTTTCCTCTGCATCTTTATTATCACTTTCTTTTAATTCAGATATTATAGATTGTTCTTTATTTTTATTATTTTCCATGTGACTAAACATTTCAGAGTTTGTATCATGTATTGACTTATTTACTTTTGAATTTCCTATATAAGAATCAGTCTTACTTTTCACAGCGCTTAAACTTTGTGTAATTGATTTTATCACCGCTGAATGATCATCACTTTCCCCATTTTCTTTTTCTTCTTCAATATCGTCTACAATTTTTTGAATATCTTCAAATTCTATTTCTTGTATATCACTAACTTCTGAAGTTGTACTGGTCATTTCACCAATGTCATCATCTTCTTCTTCTTCTACTTCTTCTTCCACTTTCTTTTCATCGGCAAGATTATCTGGTAAAAATCGTTCTTTCAAATAATCCGCTTGTGGTTTTTCTAATGATTTTGACTTTTCAACAATTTCCAAATGTTTACTACTGGACAATGAATTAGATGATATTTGTGATTCAATAATTGTATTATGATAATTTTCAGCATAATGTAATCGTAATGAATTTATAATTTCTTGTTTGAATGTTGGATCAAGATTCAATGATTCCAAAGCGTCTAATGCTTCTTCATCTGAATGTATACTATTCCTTAAACCAGGTCTTGGCATGCCAACTTCTTCACGTAATCTATCCAATTCATTTTCCATTATTGCCTAAAACAAATGACCAAAAAAAATATTCTAATTAAAATTATATGAAACATTATTATTTATATAAACTCACCATATCAAGATTGTGTATATTAAGAGTTACATGATTTTTGAATAATTCTTCCAAAGAACCATTTGTATAAACACCTTTCCTAAGAACATCATCTGTGATATCTTTTAAAAAATCCAGCGATCTTATATCTATCGGCCTGTACTGAAACAAACAGGAAGTTAATTTAATTTCATGTAAAGATAATTCAATCAGATCATAAAATATATCGTAATTGATGTAAACAATATTTATGTTTGGCCGTTGCTAATCCGTTGCTAAACAATATTTATGTTTGGTTTTTTATGATCTTTAATAACATGTTGAAACATTTTTATGCAACATCAAATTAATAATGCATTCTTTTTTTTTTTTTTTTTAATTACTAGATTCTCAATATTCCCTGGATCATCAACCATCTCTTGTTTGGAAAACGATAAAATGTGAATTTTATGAATAAAGTTTATAGAATTTGCCATCTTCTAAATGTAAATGTTTTACTGAAAATCGAAATGAAATTTCCCAAAATTTCAAATTATGGTTTAATTATGTCTGTAATTAAATATTAAAGACTTATACTGTATATCCGACTTTCATAAATGAAAATGTCTCATATTATAGAAAATTTAACCCTCTTGCTATTTTACTAATTTCTTTTCAAGTTCAGAAAAATCTCTAAAAACCAGGCTAAATATAGTAAGTATCTAAATGTTTGGGCAAGAAAATAATATACAACATTTTAATAATAGTATTATACCATTGCTGCATATCAAAGTTCCAGAAATCTTGGATCAGTTATTACTATAAGTACATCTGTTTAAAGTGCTTTATAGATGCACATACTTATGTTTACATACTCTTATATAATGAGATTTAATTATTTTTATAAAACCGCCAAATTACATTCTTTTTAGGCACGTCTTAATATGACTCTAAATTACAAGTTGCACCAAGGAAATCATATACATTTGCATTTTTGTACTAATTTCTATACTACAAGCGACTTTATACTTATTTAATAAATAAGTAAAATAAATAAATAAAATAAAACAAATTGTCAAAGATATTTTCCGTGATAGCCTGCTTCTTTCTGTGGTCATCGACCAGTTTCGGGCGTTCGTCCATCATCAGGATGCTTTTTTGTCAAACAGTGTACTCTGTGCTAATGTATGTTATCACAATGTCTGGCAAAAAGCATCCTGATGATGGGCGAACCCCCGATACCGGTCGATGACCACAAAAAGAAGCAGGCTATCATGGAAAATATCTGCGATGCTTTCCAGCTCTGCGAAACCAACCACAACAAATACAATTTGTAATAATACAGATAAAATAATACAATTTTTATTAAATTTAATAAATAATTAGTAAAACATTAGATTATTCATCACCTGTAAGATGAAGATTGTTTTCTTTTGCGCCGCTTTGGAATGTGATCTGTTTGTACAAACATCTCTTTTTTAGAAACTACTGGAATGTTTTCAATTACTGTTCTCTGTTCTTCCGGTTCTTTAGTGTCATTGGTGCCATCTACTTTGGCTAAGTTAATACCTTCATTACCAAACTATAAGTAATTTTAGAGCAAATGAAGCCAATATTTCATTAAAATAGTATTATATTTTTGGGCATACATTTACGTTTAAATTATGGACATGGATTATTTACTAATAAACAGGCATTGGTTGAATTTCTTTCAATTTGTAAGTTACCCTTGATTTTTCTTCGTTAATTAAATTCAAATCTGTTAACACATCACTACTATTACTCGCATACTAAACTTGTTTTATTAGCGTTATTGTTTATTAGATCATTAATAAATTTTGTGTATAGTTTCATGTTAGAATACAACCTATAAGAAGTTTTCTTGACGAAATAATCAAGGATAACATAATTCACATATATTTAAAATAATTTATATTAATGAAAGAATTTACTATTATAACAGTGATGGTTCTATCAGACATGGAATTCAAATTTTATAACTGAAATTAATTATTGAATTTTTGCTTCAATTATAATATTAATATTTATAATATTCCTAAAATACATATTAAGCTCACATCAACTTTAATAATTATTTCTACTTGATTACCTGATTTTGTTCTTCTAGTTTTACTCGATTACTTTCTCTACTTTTCGTTCTTCGTGGTGTCCTAACAGGCGGATGGTAAACACTTACTAATGACTTCAACTTAGATTCAGTACTTGTTGGTAATATTAAAGGCTTGAATTGAAAATCAGAATTTTCTAGTTCCTAGAAAGAAAAAAATTAATAATATAGAGGGTTTTCTTTCATAAATTTATTAACTTTTCAGATGCCAGAATGATTATCCATACCAAAAGTTCATTGTTTATAACCGAATTAGCATATTTACCATTTTAATATGGCCCAGAAATTTTCATTAAAGAAATGTATTAATTTTCAAATAATTAACTCCATTAGTTTTGTTTTCATTATATTTTGACTTGAACAATTGTAATGATGTTCATACAATTGCTTAGTATTCTATGTTTAGAAACAACTCAATATAATTGAGCAGCCACACATTTTATATTGGTTGAATGGAAATGATCCTATGTCAAATATCACTGCATTAACACTACCGTTCCTAGATCTTTGTTTCAGAAATGGATGCCCGTTTTGGTCCGATTATAATTACTGATCGTAAAAAACAGTTTCAATCCGAATTTTTTAAGAATCTGACATCGTTATGCGGACTAAAGTTCAGTATACCACCCTTATCATCATCCTCAGTCAAACTAGAAAGCAGAACGCCTTCATAGGGCATTAAAAGATACAATAAGTGCTCATAATAATCCAAAACGAACAGAATCTCTCCCTGCAGTTCTGCTATAATACCATTGCAGAAAACTACTCTGAAGCTAAACGTACTTATGATACCACAATCAAATTACTTGTGGAGTTTTTTCATCTACGATACAGTTAAATTTAGATATATATCCTTCCTGATTAACTCGCAAAAACAATTCAGAAAATGAAACCTGTTGAAGTAAGCAAAATCAACACAGATACAGCTTTTTATACATAAAGATTTGAAAACCAGTACGCATGATTCATTGAGAGTGGACAAAATTAAAAAAGCATTATTATTGCTTCAGAGACATTTTCCGTGATAGCCTGCATCATTTTGTGGTCATCACAGCTCTGCAGAACTAACCATCACAACAATTATTATCGCTCTATGAAGGCTTATTTTTAGTTACAGAAAGACATGAAAAATATTATGCGATAAGTACAAAAAGAAAAAATATGAAGGTGTCTGTAGATCGATTGAAACCGGCCTGTTTTCTAGATCAAAAAGGAAACAAAGAAGAGACTTTACCGCCGATTCAATCTACTCATCTTCACTTTCCTTAAATTATAGACAAAACTACCCCAGAGAAGCTGGCAAATACACCAGCGAGATCATTCAATCGTCCATAGATGGCCTTGCGAAGTGGCAAGCTGATTCATTTCCTGATTCGAGATGATTGTATGCTATTATAATTTAATTCAGTATTTGGTTGAGTGATATAATTGAATAGTTTATTGAAGTCTTGTGAACATTAATGTTAATTATTTGTTTCAAATGTTTCATTTTCTTTTAGTTCAGTCAATTAAATTTAATTTTTTGTTAATATAATAATTACATTTTAACGTAACTTTGTCACTCATGGGGGGGGGAATAGTTGTAGGAGGAGGCACCTTCTCTGAATGTAAAAAATATTATTTAGTTAAATTATAAAAATTACGATCAAGTTGTTATATAATCATATGGTAATTATATGAATGAATGAAAAAAAAAAAAAATTTAGTTAACTTTTTTTTTCAGAAAAGGTCGTTTCATTATTAACCACAACACATTCAAGTGATAGGTAATTTAATGGCAGATAACAAAGATAGAATAAGGGTTAATGTTTTGTAAGTTTATATTATTATATTATTAGTATTGCTTTCGTAAAAAAATATATCTAACATTCTGAAATTATTCTTGAGAAAAAAAATGTAAATTTTTTTTTTAACCTAAATTTACGAAACTTCTACTCCTGGGAAATTTTAGCAAATCAGCTTAGCTATTCTGTAACTGAATATCCAACGTATCCATCATATGTTATGTAATCATAACAATGCTTGCTAATACTCTAATTTTAAACAAATTAAAAGTAAAGAATAATTCATATCTGCTGATTGATACATATGTAGGAATATGAAAATGAAGTATAATAAAATAAAATAAATGGGAATTTTCTCTGGCCAGGAATTAACAATAATTTTGGCAACTAACATTACTTTAAATATAATGTTACTGCAAAATACCATAATGAGCTATGTTTTCAATGTAAGGTATCTATGTATATATTATTCTCGCATTGCAATTGTTTTGCAACTTGTTTAACTGTAAATTACAAAGAAAAAATGAAGACAATCAGAAAAAAGGAAGACAATCATTTTAAAATATTATTTTCTCAACAATTTTGCGTAATAAACACGTATTTTTTTTTTTTTAAAGATTTTTATTGATCAAGTTATAAATGGAAATTCATTTCCAGTTTCTCTCTCTACTAATTTTTTTTCAATTTAAAACCCACAATTACAGCTAGTATTTTTTTTTTAAAATGACTTTCAGTCCATAATACTTAAAAAGTAGTAAACTTGAAAATTTGAATGAATTAAACATAGTTACCTGCAGACATCTTCTATGTTTTGGCAAATGTTGATAACAATTATAATTTCTATCAACGATTTCACATATTTCACGAGATCTAAAAACAATTAATAAATATCATATGATATTTCCAGCACAGTTATTTAAAAAAAAAAAAAAGTAATATTTATACTAAACAAATAAACATTATGTACTAACAAAGGTATCGAATTTTTTGATGGTTTTGGCAGATTTGAATCCACTTTTGCCTTAGCACCAGATAACCTTCTGTAATGATTTTTCATTTTATTATAAATCATATTTTTGGCAATCTCATTTCTAGGATATGCTGTAAATTTAAAAAAATTTTTGTAAAGTAAAAAAAAATCAGGAAATAGTTGCACAAATTGGAAACAATTTCAAAGATAATACTTACTTTCTTCCACAACTAATTTCTTCATAATTTCACAATTGACTTTTATTAAACTAAAAAACTTAATAAATAGATAGAATTTCAACTAAGAATAAAAGAATAAAAGAAAAAAAAAGTACAATTGCCGGAACATAAAGTTAAAACATGTTTCATTAAATGGTAACCAAGGATTTCTGAACAAACAAAGTTGCTATGGTCTATGAACAATTTTATTTCGTCATAACAGAGATATAGGTCTTAAGAAAATATATCAATTTATTAATATAATATTTAAATTCAAGTATATAACAACACATAGTGGCTTTTTTAAATTTATTTACACGAAATTGGTAAAATTAAAATGTTCTTCGTTTTTTTAGAACATATATTTTTTTGTCCTTTTGTCAAGAAGATATCACATTTGACAGTGGGCTACTCAAAAAGTAGGATTAAGAAATTACTACTACTTTTCAAGTATTGTGTGAATACTTAACAAGTAGGAGCATCTAAAGTGGGCCCCCAGATGTGATGATCGTTCCCTGTTGTCTTGCGAAGGTTCCGAACAGTTGACAGTTATAAGGTTAGACAGTACGTAGAAGTTAGAGTTTTTTTTAAGTTTTCTATTTCTATAAAAAAAAAAAACCTGTATGCTCATCTTGATGCCCTAGCTCGATTTTACTGGTCGCATTAGTAAGGGTTGAAACTGAAATGTTGTAGTTGGGATGAAAAGATTGATAGATTGATGATCTTTTTGGTGACTGCGTCCCCAAGATCTCTTCCTTACATAAACTGTGCCTGGAGTTCAAGTCACTTTTGCCGAGTAAACATAATGATGTACATAATTAACTACAAGGGATGATGAGCAAATGAAGATAGTAAGTGTCTTTCGGCTCATAAATATGTACATAAACATTTAAATGCTTGGTAGTTGTCAACCGATTTTTTTTTTTTTTCAACTGGGCACAACTTTCAAGAGATCTGGACACCTTCAATTCTACACAGATACCTAGAACCTCTCGAGATATATACATACATGTACTAGACATGCACCCACCCTTCCCATTAATATGTTTATCCCACAACTAAATTTATAATTATTCCAAGAATATTGTAAATTTATGCTTCATTTGATAAAGTTATGTAAAAACTGAAACTATAAAAATGAAGTTGTTCCTAGTAAAATAATTCAAACCACTTGTACGATATAGGAACAGCATAGTGGCTTTTTTAAAATTAAAAAAAAATTGGTAAACTTAAAATGTTCTTTTTTTTTTAGAACAAATATTTATTTGTCGTTTCGTCATGAGGAAATACCACATTTGATAGTTTTATTGCAACACTAGATCGGATAGTAAGGAACCGTCTTCTGTGTATACTTCTTTCCATTCGTGGCATATTATTTCAAAATCAAATCAAAACTGCTATCATCAATTCACTTCATCATAAAGAAAGCCTCAATTTATTTATAGCTTCATTTTGGGGTAAGAATTAATAACTTTGAAATAAAATAAAAAAAGAAGAAAAAAAATCATTCAATTAAGTTTGTTTTCCGAACCTCATGTTACCTCATATTGTTGTCCTTATGCTACCTCATTGTCACGTGGGAGAGATTTCAACCATAATATTTTTAACCAATTTTGTTCAGATGGAAAACAAAAATAACCATGCAAAATGGTTCATGGAGCGTAGTAAAACATTATGATTTGTGTAAAATATTATTCGCCCCATTGTAGGAACAAATGGGGTCAGTGTAGCCATCAACTGTTAACGGTGTAGCCACTATTTTGATATTTTCAAATTTGATTCTAGGGGTTTCTAGGGATTTCTCCAGAAGTGTTTTTATCATTCTCTCTGAATAATGTCCAAGTCTGAAGATGGTGTGACATGTGAGAATTAACTCCAATTTCAACTCGCCAACAGGAATGTGTGACAATTTGGAAATCACCGGTTTGAATTGAATGGAGCTTGCATAGCGTTGGCAGTGAGCCAGAGTGAGGCCCAATTATCAATGTATACATTAATTACCTCTTCATTTATTGAAGACTTTTAAACAATAATCTAGTTCCAACATCTTCAACTATATATATTTAAATTGTCATTTACAATAGCTGATTGAGTACAGGAAATAATGCATAGAAAAACAGAATGGGTACAGATAATTTAACCTATGATATGTTTTTTTGAAAAAGAACAATATCAGCAGTAAAAGATAATTAGCTTGAAATACTAAATATTTTATTTTTTGACTAAATATTTTTATTTTTATAACTATTAGTCATTTATATATTATCTAATATAAGTTTAGTTTGAATTTACGAAGACAAATTTATAAATATTATCAATGATCATATTTTTTTAGATGTTTTATTCTCTTTAATAAAAAAGACATTAAGTAAAGAAAAAAGATAATCAGAAAAATTATGGATAATCTAATTTCTTATTTTCTTTTTCAAGAAATTATAAAAATGCCTTTTATTTGCAACGAGAATCAGTAAACACAATGCTTATCTCTCTAAATAAGGGAATTTAAATTGTCTAAAATTGACAAATGTTTGCTTTGATATCCAAAACACCAAATAGATTAGCTGCTTAATAAATTTCTCAAATGTGGCTAAGATAGGTGTAGAAAGAAATCCTGTAAAGCCTTATTTGTCATAAAAGTAACACCTCCCCCAAACAATCCACCATACAAGCCATGTTTAGGAAAATTTCAGGATCAATTCTGAGCACAGTTCAATACTAGATAAGAGTTTAGAAAAGAAGAAAGCCTAGAGATTAATTTTATTAAAGTCTAATTCCCTCAGGAATTCTTTCATTGCTTTGGAGAACGGATTAAGTATTATAAATGCTAAGTGATTATTTCTATATTAAGAGAATATTTTCAGTTTGAGTTGACATCATTTCATATAGATCTTTGGGTTAATTAATTTATTCGTTGTCCATTCCGACAATTAATTATTCTAGATTTAATTAAGAAATACTGTATATCAACTAAATTTGCTCTGTACAAATCTATGTTATCACACTGTTTGACAAAAAAGCATCCTGATGATGGGCGAACGCCCGAAACCGGTTGATGACCACCAAAAAGAAGCAGGCTATCAATTAAATATCTCTGATGCTTTCCAGCTCTGCGTAACTAACCACAGCAACTACTGTATAATGTTTTATACAGTTGAAAATGCAAGGAATCCTCTTGTCAATAGAACTCTACTCCAGTTAAATAGCGAATTTATGTTAGGAATTATTTAAACAAAAAACTGAGAGAACAAACTTAAAAAAAGGAGCAGCAACCAGCAATATATATGTAAATAATCTAAATATCCACAAAAATGGTTGCAGTACTTTCTAGGGAAGTGAAAATTAAATTCGCGCTCCTCAACCCCAATCATAATTCAGTTTTCTGAGCCTCATACAAATACTTCACAATGTTTTATTGCTGTAAATTTAACGAAAGAAATATCTTCGTAAGGCGTTCTGAGTTAGTTTTGGTCTAAAATTAAAAAAAAGTGACAGAATTATTTTACTTTTCTTGATAGGTGGAGACATCTTGTGGCAAGTTTTGTAAAAGCAAATTAACTTTTCAGAAATGGTATTAGGCTATATATTTATTTATTCTTCTAAGGTGGTTTATATTGTTCTTGGGGTGTTGCAAAAAAAACAAAAAAAAACAATATAACTTGGCCTGAATATAATCTCAGTTTTGCTTAACTTGAAATAATTTTTAGGATTTTGTAAAGAAAAATATGAGAAATAATTATTATATTATATTTACACAATTTTTTTAATATTTTTTGTAATTACTTTTGTCTTATACTTTTTTCTTTTTAGATAATCTAACAATGGCTTGAAACTTTGTCGAGATTAAACAGTACTTAACTAAAGAGGCTAAACATGATGGTTGAAATTAAATGACCATAAAAGTCTATAAAACACTTGATTATACAATATCAGGCTTTCGACCTGAGGGCCAGGTCATATTCAAGATTACACAACTAGATCAGAACAAATAGTAGTTCAAACAAAACAAGGTTACTTCAAAAAAGGCTAATTTACTTGTTACAAGTAATCTTAACTATCCTAGAAGAATCGAACGTAATTTGAATCAACCTGTGTCGTTCGTAACAAAAAAATTAAGGTGAGCTCAACTTTCAACACAAAATTGATGGAGTCTTTCTTTGACGATGGGCGGAGGCCTGTAACTGGTCAGAACCAACAAAGTCAAGGTACGTTGGATAAATTAAATGTTATCCAGCATCGCGCACCCAAAGACATAAACCACATATTTATTAATTCTTGTAATTTGACATAAAAAAAAAAAAACAGACAAATTTTATAACCACAAAAAATATATAAATTGCGTTTTTCGTAGGTGTTGGCATCTGGTGGCTACTTTTATAACTACAATCATACCAATTTATTGTATCTGGGATTTTATCCGTCATCGCATGCTTATTTTTCCTTGTTCCTCATCTGGTTTCAGATTCTCATCTGTCGTCAGATACAATTCGACAAAACAGTAAGCACAGAGAAAACAGTAGACTTCAACTTAATGTTTCTGTCACGCACCACACTTGTTGATTATTGTAGAAGCTCGTAATGTTATGTAGTATGTTTGAATGTGTTTTGATAACAAAATGGAATACTTAGAAATTAGATAGTGTTGTACAATAAACAGCGTGTTTTGATGAATGCTTAAAATTAAATTTTAATAGTAATGTTAAGAAAGATTTAAGGCACATCAACATGTCTGGTCATTTGCGCCTGGAGCCCTTCTCTGTGCACTGCCAGCTTCCAGACAGTGTTTTCCCTTTGTAGTCAACACTGTCCATCCTGGGAAGTAGGGCCCGCTCTAGGGGCGGGCAACCCGGACATTTGTCCGGGGCGCCATTTTGGCTGTAAGTGTGGGGAAAAATATTTTTGTGTTCAATACTCAAATTTCACTAATCGATTTTTTCGTTCGTTAAAAATTTATAATGCGTTACGTATTTATATGTTTATGTCTTAAAGCTAAAAGTATTTACTTTATTATTAAAAAATTATCGCAGAATTTGTAAAGGACGATGCTTGAACTTGTTTGTTCAAGCATATACTTCTTTGAATAGAATAGCATTAGCACGCAAACAGAATACTGTTTCAGCATGTGTTTGAACATGCATAGACTTGCTTAAAAAAATATATATACACTGCTGGTAAAAAGTTTGGACCACCTAGAATAAACATGTATTATAATTACTAGTTAATTTAATGATTTGTTATGAATGAAATAAAATATCAGTAATTCAAAAATGGTTTATTTAATCTATATACAATAATATAAGCGATAACAAATTCATTACAAAATATAAATCTTTCTCAAAAATAAATTTCGACTAAACGGCTTTTTCATCAAAGTGACCACCTCTCCGCTTAATTACTTCTCTTATCATTCTAGGCTTCTCTCAATCAATTTATTGATTGTTTCGAATTCAATATTACTCCACACACTGTACAGAATCTGCCATAGAGCATCTGGAGAATTTTTTATTTTTTCACCAATCAAACGCTAACCGCAGGGTAAGATGTGATTTTCTAAAATGCTTGATTAATTTCCATTTTTCATTATCCCGTCAATACGGGCGAGGTCATAGCGTGAAAAACATCTCCAAACCATGACCGAGCTTAACTCTGTGCATAACGGTGGGTATTATGCATTGTATGTAGTTTTTCTGAGCTGATGAAAGGTTCCTCCAACCTTTCACTGTGAAGTCTTTGTATTTCAAGCCCACTCTGAACGTTTCTTCTTGTTTCCACTCTTTAATAATGGTTTCAGCATTGCAACTCTTCGCATTAAGTTCGCTTGACGAAGTCACCTTCGAACAGTTGAGACAAAAATTGCCCTCGAACTTGTTTTAATAACTTACCTTCTGATTTTTGGAGCTGTGAGTCGTCTGTTTCTTTTATTTCATAAAATAATGAACTTATCCTGACCTAAGGTTGGTGATTTTGGTCTTCCGGAGCGATGTAAATTTTCATGATCACCATATTTTTTTAACCGTTTCCTCCTCGGCCCTGCAGATACGGCATAACGCGTTGTCTGCTTGTAGTAAATGGTGTATGTGCCTATTCAGCCGCCTGCAATGCCCTGTTAGTAGACCCACTATTATCCTTCGGCTATGACTCAGTAGATCCCTGGTGAATGTAGGTAAATGTCTTAACAAAGAATTTAGCCTGCCTCTGCCCTGGCGTTCTTTCCCACCATTGCAGATGCTGGTCTTCTATCCATTCCTCGATAGAGGCGTGAATGAGGCTCCTGGGCAACCGCAGAAGGGCTCCGGGCGTATAAAGGTATATTATGTTAATAAAATATTTATTTTAAAAGGTGCCATTTAAATGAGGAAGGTATTATGCATAAATCACTTACTGGAAAATTCTTGTTACAATGTAACTATATTTTTCTTTAAAGAATTTTAGTAAATAACTAAATTTTTTTATTGATCCCAAACTTCTGATCGGTAGTGTACATATATGAATGGGCGCAATTTGTCTTTTTGTTCGGGGCGACGTAACCACTAGAGCGAGCGCTGCAACTAGCTATAGAAGTGCAAAGGCTTAACATTGCAAACAAAGTAAGAACAAAACCGGTTAATTAATTCAATTTGCCAGAATTTACTTTTTGGATTGGACGGCAAAATCCATCCGATATGCGAATTTACTGAATGTTTTTTCCACTTTTTCGTGATTTTCTCGAAATTGGCTGCAACGATTTTCTTTAAACGTTGAATACTATCTACACATAATTCTTAACACTTGTATTTGCCACATTTTTCTAGGGGAACAATCGCAATATGGTTTTCTCTAAAGTATCACTGAAATAACTGATAAGCAATATGCTTTTCTCTAAAGTACTACTAAAATAACTGATGATTGATGAAGTCCCGAAAATAAATCTTTGAGACAAACAAATAATGCTAAAAATAAGATTCAAAGAAAGGTTGTACAAGAAAAAAATTATGTTCCTAATCAAAATGATGCTCTGTTGACAAAGACTGCATTTTCCGTCATAATCTAGATTTGACATTGCTGTATTTATTTAGTCTATTACCGCGATTTAAGGAAAAGAAATTTGGTATAAAACAATCACCCCTCATTCCTTTATTGTATAATTCATTTGCAAATAAACGGTCAGTGGACATGTATTACAAATAAATAATGGAGATGAGGATTATACTATTTACCTAAATAAAATTGCATTGTATGATATAGCAAGCTCTCTAACAATCCAATAGCAATGCTTGTGACGGCAATTTGCAGGACAATTTGTTCAGGATAGACACCCTTCACATTTATTTGGAAGATTATTTTAAATCGGTATTAAATATAATAAATACATGGAACTTAATAAGAGAAAAAATAACTTGATTAATTTTAGAGTCACAATTAGCCTCCTTTAACAAATAATTGAATAATTAATAAAAGGCATAAAAAAAGATAGAGATAAGGAACAAATATAATTTTTTTTTCAGAATGTAATTGTTGTAGATGAAGTTTATACTAAAAAATTAGGACTGTTCTTATAAAACAAAACAAAAAAATACAAATTTTATATTTTAGTTGCAATAAAAAAAGAAAAATAGTTAAAAACGAATAAAATTAACGTTTCTGAATTAACCGCCAGGTAACAGCACTTACTTAATTTAGAATCTGTAGTAGTTCAAATAATTGCCGCTAGAAAGCATAAGCTTCTAGATATAAGAACTGTAGTTCCAAAATTAGCCACCCGATCACAGCGCCATCCTCTGATGTAAAAATTTTTCAATAGTTTAAAATGCGTCTTTAGGAAGGGACGGGAATTGGTTAGCGTAATGGATTCCCAAAACAATCTTTGGAAGTAGCGACATCTAGTGACAAACTATATAACCATAAATAAAATTGATTTCTCAGTAGGTGTTGTTATCTGGTGGCGATGTTTATAACTACAAATATAAAAATTTTAATTATTACTTTATTAATTAGAAAACAAAAAAAATCTGGTATGAAACACTCACACAAGTTTCTCTTACTCCAGTTTTCAAAATTGTAATCGACAAACTTTGTAGTTAGTATATCAAATTTAATAAAATTCGTCGGTGTTTTTATGGAGAAAATCACAAAAACTGAAAAATTTACTTGTATATGTACATTGTAATTGAAAAAAA
This sequence comes from Triatoma infestans, assembly GCA_011037195.1. NCBI lineage: Eukaryota > Metazoa > Arthropoda > Insecta > Hemiptera > Reduviidae > Triatoma > Triatoma infestans. The sequence goes on along the minus strand of JAAEAF010004438.1, from coordinate 31,220 downwards.
AAGCTTACACTTACTTTTCAAACTAGAAATAAATGAATATATAAAATTCAAATATTTATTTATCTTTTTTCTACATTATATTTCTTGCACAGCTATTTTTCTGGAATAATGCTTGATATGATATTTTTCCCTCCTTTCTTTTTCAGATGAGGGTTCAGATTTTTTACATTTGTTTTTCAGCTAGAAGTTATAGAGGGCTGCCAATATTTATATTATAGTATGTAATGACTCAGATACAATGTTAAAATGAGAAATTTAAGACCATTGAAGGGTAGTTTCAAATAGTAATCCATCCTATATAATCATTCTTTTTATAAGTATTTATATGTAACTACACACATACAGTTCAAGAATTTTTGCCTAAATCTTGTCAATACAATTTACGGGCTAATTTCATTTGTTGGTATTTGATTAAATATTGTATTTGATATATTTTTGAAAGCAGCTTCAAAATCTCTTGAAATGGCTGGTCCAATTGCTTGAAACATTTCTTGAGAAATTTCATTCAATATTTATTTATTGCCCAATGAAACTATACATTTCTATAGCGAGAGATTGACCTCTGCTGAAAGCTGAACAAAAAATACAAACGTTACAAGAAGAAACATTACAAACATTACAGCTTAATCTTCAAAGTAATAAAATAACATTAAATACTTGATTAATAAAGTAGATAGTAACAATGATTTAAATAGACTTTATTCATTTATACAAATTATTTTAGGGAAGGAGTTTGAGGGATCTCCTTATACCTCTACCTGAGGGAATAATACCTTTACAAACCTATGTATATCTTTCCTCCAAAGCCTCAGAGATAAAATAAAATAAGTGGTTTAACTTTTCTTTATTTTCTATATCTAGTAAGTTAGCAAAAACATAAGAACTGTGTGAAGGTAAATACCTATTTAACAACCTCCTTCTCAAACATTTATAATAAGGGCATTCCAAAATAAAGTGCATAATATTATCATTTTGCCTCCGCACAAATAAAGCAACTCTTTTAGGATCAAATAAATGGGTTATTCCATTATAAAAAAATCCTGGGGTGACGATTACGATACTCTAATTTGAGCTATCAATCTGGTTTTAATGATATTGCTCCTAATATTTACATATGAACTACCATTAGCCAAGGGACATATCAATCTATAGTGGATGTTATATGAAGAGTTGAGACGTCAGTTTAGAGAATTTTTTTTTAAGTTATTAGAGACCACGACAGCTTGCTGCGCCGCCTAGATGTCCTGCGCTCCTATAGAATAAAGCATTACTCTCACAAGAGCCACCCAGTTAAAAGGAATGTCAGAACCATCCAAAAGCTTCACAAGTCTTCTATAGCATATCTTCAGAGGTGAGCTGCTTTACATCATTAAAATCTTCATCTTAATAGATTTATTAAAAATATCGGTTTTCCAGCGAACGAAACGATTAGGGACTTGTCGTGGCAGATTTAAGAGCAACTTTAAGAATTTCAATTGGATACGATCGACTATAGTGAAGTAGTTCAAGGCCTAATTTTTTAACTGATCCCAAACTTCTGATCGGTAGTGTATATATTCTTAAGGGGCGGCATTGGTCTTTTTGTCCGTGGCGACGTAATCGCTGGAGCGGGCGCTGTCGGAAGTTAACTGTAGAGGCTTTAAAAAGAGAAAAATCTAAGGACAGCACTCGAACCCTGAACCTTACTAACATTTTCTTTGTTTGGATTTTTTAAATCACTATTTTCATTATCATATTAGCAATTTCTATGTTTTATAATGTACATAAATAAATTATATTTTAATGTCTATATTTAATTTAATGTTTGTCATTGACGAAGGATGATACCACAATAATCTAATTCTTCCCTTGAATGTGACAAATTGGAATTTTTAAATAAATGTACTACTATATAGTGTGCTTATAATGTAGTATTTAAATACCACGTCTATGTAGTGGAGCTGGGTAAAGAATCGCAACAGAATTCATACATTTATTCCTTCGTTCTTCAAATCTTTTTGGATGAGCTATTTTGAAAATAAGCCGTTCAGAAATTAAATGTGTTTTACTGACTCTTTACCTTCTGTTAGGACTACTGCTTACAGATAACCAAGTTTAGAGAACTGATACCAAAACTAGTTTAATACTAAATATAATTTGAAATGATTTGCCTGATGTGACTGGCAGCCAAAAAAAAAAAAAGGGACCAAAAAAACAATTTTTTTATATCATAATTTATTTTAAATCAAGAACGACAGATAGCGGAGAAGTTTAGAATTAGCAGAGTTAGTTTACAAAACTGCCACTAGATGGTGAAGGAGTCTCGCCACAACGTAATAATTCAGTTGCACGTCTGCAATCATTAAAAATGTCACTCACTTTGAGATTTATATTTGCTTAAAATTTTATGGAAAATTTATATGTACACCTAGATCTATAGAGTTTTTAATAACATTAAATAATATTAAAAAAAAAAAAAAAAAAAAAACTTCACTATTATGAACCGAGTAAAGATAAATAACACAGGTCACTTTTTAAACAATTTTGTATTTAGATTTTATAGAATAGAAAAAAGATCAAGAATTTCTATAAAAAAAAAAACTATGATATTCCGAACAGTTTCGTTCACTGCCACAATATAACTATTAGAACAGAACACAGGATTTTTTTATTTTATTTTATTTTTCACTCCCAAGTACCCCCTCTTAATTCCCTTGGAACAGTGAAAGAATACAAAAGCATTCGTGTGCCATAGTATTGGTGTGAGCTGTATTATACAGTGTTGCCAGATTGTGCATTGTACTGCCAACCCCTCCTTTTAATAATGGACTGTTCCAAAGATGGCGGATGGCCCCGGGAACCTCGCTGGTAAACAGACTAACCCATTCTAGGTCCTGTGCCCCAAGTGGAAGTGTATGTTCAACGTTTTTCGTCATGCGTCCAATCTGTGAAGCAGTGTGTTGTTTAGTGAAGAAGTGTGTTACAAAATAGGCCACAAAAATCATCCTCAATTGGAAGTTCATTTTGTTTTGTTGGTTTTTTTGGTTGTTTTAATTTTTTTTTTTTTTTAAATTTTTTACAGAGCAGGAAAAAAAGGAATATCCTTTTCTTATAAAGAGGAGATAAAATCCATAATCTAGTAGGGAGTTGAAAAAAAAAAGTTTTAAAAAAATATTTTCTTAGTTGGAGAAAGAAAAACGGTGAATACAATTATGTGTTCAGTGAGTGTTGTTTAAGTTTTAATTTTGTTTTGTGAAATGCAACGTGAGATCATAGGTCCCAAATGAAGAGTTCAGAACAAGATGGTTAGGGAGACTCGACACCTTTGGGTCGGAAATCTGCCGGAGAATATCCGCGAAGATCGTATAAGGGATCACTTCAAAAGGTTTGTTAATTGACTAAATTTTATTTATTATTGGTTTTTAATATAATAATTAATTGTAGATATGCAGTGACCAAAAGGTAAGTTATACATATAAAATATGTTCCACAAAAATAGATTATGTATATATATATATATATGATTTCCCCCTCCTAATAACTTAATTGTTCATTATATGCTTATCATACAATATGCTGAGACTCAGAAGGAAAAAGATAAAAAAGTAATAGATATTTTTATTATTTACATGTTTAAGTTGGTACTATTGTGTTTTTCTGCCCACACAACAGTAGTTTAGCTCTTGGTGAAAGTAATCCCTTTTGTTAGCATCAAGGACTTGCCACGTTAGCAAATAACTGACCAACTGTGTTGTGAATATTACCGTATTCATATTAAAAGTAATTCTTTCTTTAAATTGTTGAATTTCTAAATTTGTAAAATTAATTATTTTTAAAACAAATTTATAATATAAATACTCCCCCTTTTTATTACGTAATATTTGGCCATTATGTAATGGTCAAAGTGGTTAATGCTTCTTCCCTCCCATTACCAGAAGAAATTCTAATCATGGTTATTCTTATCTTCAATTTTTTCAGTTTTTTTTTTTTTGTTAATGTGTAATTATAATCTATTTTCTTTAAATAAAGATATATTTTGTATATTCATTATTCGTATTTCACCTTTTATAAGCTTTTATTTTTTTTATGGGAACATCTTGGCGTAAATTGTTCTTATGACGTACGTCGAGTTGTTTTTATTATGACTATTGTTTGGTGAACATTCAGGCCTTTGTTATGTTGAAAGTATACTAAAAATTTTGATGTTCAATTGTGAATTGTTTTAGCTTTTCATTTCGATAGGAAAAAAAAAAAAGAAAAATTTCCAACCATTGTTAGCAGCATGATTGATAGTTCATTCGGATTTTCATTTTAATTTATTTATATAATACATTTTTTTTTATGAAATTCTTTAATATTTTTTTACAATAGCGCCTTCAGTGAAAAGAAAGAAATGTAAATTTTTTTACGTGATTAGCCCTGCATTAATATAAGACATTTTGTTCGTTATTGTGATAATATTTAGCTTACTATGTAGGAAATTCTTAAGGGACTTGTAAGCTGCTTTTTTCATTTTTGTAAGGTAAGACAAGTTATATTAATCTCATTATAATTTTTAAAAATAAATCCATAGTGTCACATTTCTTTCAAGTTACTATCAATTATACTCTAATTCAGTATTTATTATGAACAGTTATAAAATGCAACCAGACTTAATAGTTATTTTCAATATTTAGACTTTCAACTATGCCCAACTTTTTCTCTCAAAAAAAATTAAAAATCATTGAGTCCACTCTGGAGTGGAATGTACGCTTACTTTGCTCTATGACTTCCGAAAAAGTAACCCTTAATGTGACCTCTACTCGGGCGGTCGATATCTTCCCTTGAGCATGGCCTAAGAAAAATTTACATAGAACCTTGATAAGTTTTCTTTTAGAAAATTTTGGTTTATATACATTTTAGTTACAGAAGTGTCAATATTTTAGTTAGATACGATGTAAAAATAATAATGGGGCTGCCTATTCTTTGGACCATTTTTTTTCGTATTACTACCATCCTGAAAAAAATATTTTAGCACTTTTCATAGAAAATAAATTGTTATTGTCAATATTTTTCTCTATAAAGTTGTTAATGTGGAGTTTTAATTGTAATATTATTAACAAAGATAAAATATATTTAGAACTTCGACCCTCGCACTGAAATCTCTATACCTACTTACCTATTCAATGTCTTGTCTCACATTGAATTTTGAGTGCACACACTATTAGTACGTACCTCTTCATTAACATGATAAATTTGAACTGCTATTTTGTATTTTCTACAATGTTCGATGAAATACATCCAATTAGGGTAGGCTCTAAATATAACAGATTTATTTATATCTATCTTATTCAAAACTTTCTTTTTTTTTTAATCCACAATAACTGGAGCTCAGGATTTGTTAACAAAATTTGCCATCGACGAAATCCTATCCTCAGAATAATTTTCGTCGGAAATACATGTTTTGTGGGTTACTATGAGTTTAGAAGTGCACAATGCACTTAGCTCATCTATATAAATAGCATAACTCGAAAACTTGCACGACGTTCAAATTGATATTTCGTTTTTTACTATTTCTTATTCTTTCCTTAGTAATCTTAACAAATTTTCGAAATTGAGTCTTCACCGGAAATACAATTTTCGCCCTGAGAAAAATTGTAGGTAGCTACTTGATATTCCGTTTTGGTATCAGCACCGAAACTGACACGAAGGTTTCAACCAAAATCCGCCGGAAGTGGATTTTACTGAATTTTTTTTTTTTTTTTTTCAATTTGTCGCGATTTTCTCAAAATATTTTACCTTTTTACTTTCTCTTACTCCTAGTAAGAGGAAGTATTGTAATCGTGTCAAATTTTCGATATCGAGTTTTCACCGAAAATATCCGTTTTGAGGTCCCCTGAGTCCAAAAAAGTGGTTTTTAGCAAATGGTCTGTGTGTGTGTATGTGAACAGCATAGTTCAAAAACGAAAAAACCGTAGAAAGTTGAAACCTGATATTCCGTGTCACCATGGGATCTGACAGTACGTTTCTGTCAAAATTCCTCAACCGGAAGTACCACTTTACTAGTTTTTTTTTTTTTTTACTTTTTTGCATTTTTGTCAAAAATGGCTCCGACGATTTTCTAGAAACTTGATATATCAATTACACATACAATGGGCTACAACTTTTATTTGAAACATTTCTCTAGGGAAATTCATTTAAGGGCAGTTTTGGGGGAGGGGTGGGGTTAGGTTTTCATCTAAAGTTCCAAGTTTGAAAAAAATCGGATAACCGGAAGTGCGTTTTTACTGAAATATATTTTTCAGTTTTCTGGTATTTTTTCGAAAACGGCTCCAACGATTTTCTTTAAAGTAGTAATGTGTACTATACATATAAAGAGCTACAACTTTTATTCGAAACATTTCTCCTGATAATGTCATTTAAGAGTACTTTTAGGGGAGGGATAGGGTTTACAGCTCCTTTAAAGTGGTATCATAGGTGATTATATAATTCTATCATGCAAACAAAATTAATTAGAAATAAATAGTGGCCAAAATTCCAAGTTTTAAGAAAATTAGTAAGCCGAAAGTGCGCATTTACTGAAAAGTTTTGTCAGTTTTCCACGAATTTCGTTATATTTGGTAGACAAACTATAACATTTGTCAATTATAATTTTGAGAACAGGAGTAAGAGAAAGTTGTGTGAGTGTTTCACACCAGATTTTTTTTTTTTTTTTTTAACTTTTTTTTCCACAAATGTCAATCACTATTATTTGAAAAGTTTTCTCAAAAAATAAATAATATTTTTGGGGTTTCTAAGGGAACAGTAGTAGCATTAAGCTTTCCTCAAAGTACCGCCTTTGAATTTTGAGAACAGCAATTACAATGTGAATTTATTTCATAACAGTTTTTTTTTTTTAAATTAGTTGATATTTTTATGGAGTAAACTGGAAAAAAAACACTGTTCAGTAAATACGCACCTTCTGATTAACCGAGTTTTTTCAAACCAAGAACTTTGGCAATATATTTAATTCTAATCAATATTATTATTATGGATGAAGGATTCGTATAATGAATTAGATCCAAAAGAAAGACATTTTTTTCAGAAAATATTTTGGAACCATTTTCAAGAAAACGGAAAAAATTCCTTCAATAAATTCGTACTTCCGATTTGAGGAATGTTGACGGATAAAACTCTTACACGCACACATCATTTTCTAATAACCACTTTTTCGTACTCATTGGACCACAAATCGTATATTTCCGGTGAGATCTCGATATCGAAAATTTGGCATGATTACAATATTTCCTCTACCGGAAGTGAGAAAAAATAAAAATATTTGCACTAATAATTTTTTTTTTTTTTTTTTTTTTTTTCATCATTACACGATGGAAAGAGAAACGTTGGATTGAAACACCTAAAGTTTGGTACTTATGAAGATTATAAATTATAATCGAAACTTTTACCTTAAACTAAAATATTTTTTATTGTCCAATATCCGAAACTTATATTTATTATATATGTATGTGTATTTTAATTAATGTTTTTATTATTTATCGGCCGTTAGCGTATTATATATATTTTTTACTTTCTCTTACTCCTAGTAAGAGGAAGTATTGTAATCGTGTCAAATTTTCGATATCGAGTTTTCACCGGAAATATCCGTTTTGAGGTCCCCTGAGTCCAAAAAAGTGGTTTTTAGCAAATTGTCTGTGTGTGTCTGTGTGTGTGTGTGTGTGTATATGTATGTATGTGAACCGCATAGCTCAAAAACGAAAAACCGTAGAAAGTTGAAACTTGATATTCCGTTTAAGTATCACCGTGGGATCTGACACTACGTTATCTGTAAAAATTCCTCAACCGGAAGTACCACTTTACTAGTTGGTTTTTTTACTTTTTTGCGATTTTCTCAAAAATGGCTCCAGACGATTTTCTTTAAACTTTAAACATCAACCACACATACAAAGAGCTACAACTTTTATTAGAAACATTTCTCCGGGAAAATGCATTGAAGGGCACTTTTTGGGGAGGGGTGGGGTTAGGTTTCCATCTAAAGTGCTATTTCAGTTTATTAGACAATTCTGCCATCTAAATAATGTTAATTAGAATTAAATATGTTGTTGAAATTCCGAGTTTGAAAAAAATCGGATAACCGGAAGTGCGTTTACTTTACCACTTTACTAAATGATTTATTCACTTTTTCGCAATTTTCTCAAAAATGGCTCCGACGATTTTTTTGAAACTTCGTATATAAACTAAACATGCAAAGATCTACAACTTTTATCTAAAACATTTCTCTGGGAAAATTCTTTTAAGGGCACTTTTAGGGGAGGGGTGGGGTTAGATTTTCATCAAAGTGCTATCCTAGTTGATTATACAATTCTATCATCCAAACATAATTAGTTAGAAATAAATAGATGGCTGAAATTCCGAGTTTCAAGAAAATTAGTAAACCGGAAGTGCGCTTTTACTGAACAGTTTTTTCAGTTTTCGACGAATTTCATTAAATTTGGTACACAAACTATAAAATTTGTCAATTATCATTTTGAGAACTGGAGTAAGTTGTGTGAGTGTTTCACACCAGATTTTTTTTTTTTTTTTACTTCTGGCCAAACCACACAAATTTTAACAATATATAAAGTAAAGAAAAGTATTGCCCTATTTTTTTCAAGAGGGCTTAAAGGGAGAATTAACGTCCAAATTAGGTGTCGTGGACAGAGGCGGGAACCACATACTTTACTATAAACATTTTTTAATCTAATATAAAATTTAGCAGTTATACGCGGTACTCGAACTGGTGACTTACTAGTTACAAGACCATTCTCATAACCACTACACTAAAGATGAATAACAGGTAGTTTCTGTAGTACTTTGGAGATTATTGTTTAATAAAAAAATATATTTTAATGGCAATTCTGTAATATCTATGACATCAATTCATCCTTTTAAAGTGTCATTTCATTATTACTCTACGGTTTCTTTACATATATAATATTAAAGCTTAAAAAAAAAAATTAAATACAGTAACTTTTATTCCAAAAGTTTTCAAATCGTTACAGTATCGTCAAAACAAAGAATTATTCGCAGTGTTGTTTACAACAAAAATAAAAATAAAAAAATTCTCAGTTCCAAATGTACAGTTTTTATTGTTATTTTGTTGTTTTTCTTTTATTTTTTTTACATTGGCTCCGGAATTAGTGGCGTATTACAACAGGTGACGTGTTCCACTTTTTTCTTTTTCAAGTTACTATTATCTTTGTATTTGTAGTATTCTATTGTTACAATTCTGTCTAGATTTTTTTTTTTTTTTTTTTTTATAAATAAGAAAACTTGTTTTACAAATAAGATGGACAGAAAGTCCATTTATACAGACGTACAAACATATGATAGACAAATTATCTTTTTTAGTTAGAGTGACATGTAATACGATAACATGCGTGTGGCTTTCTAATTTTTTTTTTTTTTTTTTTATTATAAATAAAATAATTCTTAGTTCTTGCTTAGTCATTTGTTGTTTTTTTTTGCGAAAAGAATTTTCTGTTAAAAAATAATGTAGAATAAAAGAGTTTATAATTGAATGTAGGGGGACAAAGAAGGTCAGTTATTCATTTCTAGTTGGAAGCACTATTGTTTTCTATAACGGTATTTATTATTGAATGGGTTTACCGTAGTTCTTACAGGTTGAAGCCGATTAACCTCCCGTCAATATATTATTTTCATAGATTATTCTTCATAAATATAGTTTTTCTGTAGGCATCATAAAATTTTTAATAGAAAATGGCGTGTAAAAAAAGTAGACCTACCCAGTGAAGAAATCTGAAAAAAAATTTTTTGGTGGATACGCAGATAGATTCTGAGTCTATGGTGATTCTGTGGCTAGCAAACCTAGGCTACTAAGCCAGGCTATGGTCGGGCCATTGTGCCGCCCTGGAGTATCTTCTCCAATCATCTCTGTTCATTAATTATACTTAGGAATCTGGAAAAAGTCTTCTGGCTAAAGCTTGAAGGCGTCAATTTCTCCAATCCCAAAGTGGCGAAGCCTCAGCCACACACAGTCCCCCTTACTGCTTTATTAAATCTCTTTTTAAATCACCCGAATGCTTATACCCATGCTTTTTGATGACTGCACTCCTGAGTCATCTTGTAATGCCACAGATATGTTAAGGTCCAAAGTAATGGAGCATTCTCGGGCAAGGCAATCTGCCACCTCTGAACTAGAAAAACCTTACAATGAGATGTTTGTACAGCAATGTGGCCAGAGGAGTTTTTTTTAAAGAAAAAGAATTTTTTATTGCTCTTAAGTTTCGGGTATCATTGGTGCCCTTCATCATTTCAATCTCCACGTTCACTCCTTTCCTACCCTAAAGAGCTCCTGATGAAGGGCACCAATGGTACCCGTAATTTAGAGCAATAAAGAATGCTTTTTCTTTAAAAAACTCCTCTGGCTATTGCGTTAGAAACATCTCATTGTAATTTTAAGGCATGACGATTTGAATACCATTTAAAAAAAAAAAACTTATTTTGTCTTCTAATTTCCATGACGTTACCGAAGCAGTCCAGTGTCTAGTTGACCTGGTACAAGCTGATGGGTCTTAAAGCAAGCAGCTCCTGGCTGTCTGAGAAGATTACGTCACGAGAGTTATGTACCCATCGTCTTTTTATCTCAGCTTGCACAATTAATGATTGCAACTGTCGCTGCCTGAAAGACTGTGGGGTGGCTAGCTTGCCTAGGTTTACCGCGTGTTACTCCTCGGGTTCTTGTACCACATAGAGTCGCCTAATATTGGCGGCCTATTCTCCCAAGTACCTCTATCTGGTATGAGAACTGTTTTCTAAGAGCTATTTACGGATCCAGACTTGGTGTCCGCCCTCCAGCTCCTCGCATAGTTTCTGATAAAACTCCACCATGCCCTTTTAGTAATCTCACTGCCACTGCTTTGGCTTTGGATGTAAATTTTGAAATATCAGAGATATTTTTCCGTGATAGCCTGCTTCTTTTTGTTGTCATCGGGCCCAGGATTTTTCGGGCGTTCGCCCATTATCAGGATGCGTTTGTCAAACATAGTGTGATAACATAGATTTGCATAGAGCAAATTTAGTTTATAATGCTCTGTGCAAATCTATGTTGCTTTCCAGCTCTCCGGGGAACCAACCACAACAAATTTTTTAAGTATTAATATTTCGGAAAAAATTCATTTTAGCGGAGAGAGGAGGTAGTTAGATGCTTTCCTTTTTATTAAAGTACTATTTTAATTTTTTATACGATTTTGTCGAACTATATTAATATTAATTAGAAATAGAATATGTTTGCCCAAATTTCGAGTTTAAAGAAAATCGTATTGACCGGAAGTTGCGACTTTTTACTGAACAGCCTTTTTTTTTTTTTCTTCCGTTTCCTGCAATTTTCTCTATAAAAACATCGATGCGTTTCATATAAAACTTGTTATACAAAGTATACATACAGAGGTATCTATCATATCATTTCTGTTCGAAGTAATTGATTATTGCTTTCCTAAAAAAAAAAACAACGTCATTTTATAAAATTTAGATTCTCCCATTACTTTTAATTTAGTAAAAATTCTATGAAAAGAATTAGTCATTTATAACTTAGGTAAACTGCAGTATGAAGAAAGTCGATGTTAATATTTCACTTCAGATTTTTGTGTTATATAAAAGATGGCGAAGAAAAGATGGCGTACAAACTGTTACTGACATACAAACTGTTTTTTTTTTTTAAGTCATTTTTAGCTTCTTTAATGTTTAAATCAGATAAATAACTTTTTTTTTTTTTTTTTTTCATAAAACTATTCCATTTATCTCTATAAATTCAGAGCAATAATTTAATAAAAAAATGAGATTTAAATATGGGTTGGTGGAGAATGTTTCTAATTTGACCCGATTTTCCTGTTATGCCGTTCTGTTCTGGAAATAGATTTCTCTCTACAAGCTGATGATATCGATCGAGGTCAATTATTTACGTTGTTTTTCATCATTTTATATGTATAAGTATATATATATTTTTTTTTTCTTTTGTCTATATTGATTTATTATTATTTTTTTCTTTCTTTGTTAATAATTATTTTTTGCCATTTGTGATTTCGAACGTGGTACTTTCGTTTTTTAACTGTTTTTTTTTTTTTTTTTTTTTTTTATAATGTTATTGATTAACATAACATGTGAAATTATTAAAGAGAAGACTAGTTCTATGTTGATCACGTAATATAAACTTGGTGGTGGAAATAGTGAAATCCTAAACACTAGCGAGTTTTAGGCTCTCTTTTATACATCCACTGCAACTTCTTTTCTTTTAAATAATTCAAACACAGTTGTTACTAAATTAAACATTGCCAAATCTTTTACGTCATCATCAATAATTTTGTTTTCCATATTTACTTAAAATGTAATCACATTTCACTCTTGAATGTTTTATCTCCAGTTTTTTATATCAATAAGAGAATCAAGACGTTATAAAAAGACTTTTTTGGGGGGGAGGAAAAAAAGCATAACCTTCTCCCGCCTCCTCAATATTTCTCTAAAAGAATTACTCGGAATAAAAGTTACAAACAAAATGGTATGGGAATTATTATTATTATTATTATTATTATTATTATTATTTTGAACGACATCAATCTATCAGCTAATCGAAAACATGTAACGTCAGTGCTAAAGTTCATATGCCTTAACACATAGTTTCCCATAACTCTCTAAAAGGGGGACCAGATATAGTTGAAGCCTATGGGCAAATTTCCCAACAACTTCGTCCAAACGGAAATTTACACAATTTTGGAAGTTGTATCCCGAGTTCATTAAAACTCAATAGGAATTGTTGGAATCTGGAGAATTTGATCCGTATCCGGATAGCCAGGGTACAACACCATTAAAGCAGTGAATTCGTGTGTCATCAGTTCAAAAATTCGTATGGAAATACCACGGCAAGCTCTAATGACCTGTGTAGGTAGCAATAGAATTGTCCTATTTTGGGTGCCAGGGCATGTCCATGTAAAAGGAAATGATATGGCACAAATCCTGACAAGAAAAGGAGTTGCATCTCCCAATTTTTCGGGTCTTGAAACCGTTTAGTGAAATAAGTGGCCAGTTTCTTTTTGGGAATAACTTAGAAATGAGGACGAAATAAAGAGAGTATAGCTCTGGAAAATCCCACTAGGATTGACGCAAGACATGGCTTGGGCGGTTATAACCAGAAAAGATTTGAAGCATGCATCAGTTTTAAGTAAAAATTAGCTTCTTATGCTGACGGGTTTCTTCACGAAGCATTGTAGACTTAGGCGGAAGCTCGGTCTAGAATACGATAGCAGTGCAGATTCTGTGTGGAGATGGAGGATACTTGTAATACATCTACTAACGATGCTATCATCCAGAGAAATTTTGGAAGCCTTGGTAGTTACCAAGCGTTGGAGTATGATTTACCCAGATCTTGAGATTCCTCAGAGATCTTAATCTGGAAAGGGTGTTGTAGATGGATAGGCCTCATTCTTGGCACCATGGGTTGGTATAATAGACCTCTTTTGATCGCAGTCCACTATAATAAAACTAAATTCTAGGATTAAAACGAAGGAAAACAAATTCTGGCTAAAACGAAGCCTAATTCTTTCCTTTTTTTTTTTTAAATATTTGTTTGAAATATTAATGATAGATTTGAGTATTTGAGTGTAGTTAGCATTCGCAAATATTAAACAAATTAACTTTGGAGCCATTTGTGAGAATGCTGAAACTTTATTTATTTATTAAAGTTGCAATTCCAGTTCACCGAATTAGCAATGCATTTAATATACTTTGAAAGTTTTACAAATGAAAGCTTTATTATAGTTTTTATTTAAAAATTTATATAAAAAGTTGTTCTTGCCAGGTTTGCTAAAATATAACAATAATATATTATTATTATTATTATTATTATTACTTCTTATTTAAAAATGGAAAATATTGAAAGCAGTGTGTGTTGGCTGGAAAGTTAAGGAATGGATGGGATGGTGGTGGGTTGAAGTTTTATTTGTACGCATGCGCATTCAAGGTGACCCAAAACGGTCGATATTCTCCTCCTTTTATACATATATATACGTTATGGTCGTCATCCTGAATACCACACACTGCCGAAAAGATTTTCTCTTCACACTGCCTCACTCCCATCACTAATAATTGTACACACACAAATATACAAACATTACACAACTGTTCTATTCATTTAATTATAAAACTTGATAAATGTAAAATAATTTGATTGAATATTATATTTTGACAAATAATATTCGTTTAATGTTTTTTCTTCGAAATTCTAATTTTATTAAATGTTTTAGTTATCATCAATGGGAGAATCAAAACTTAATAAAACTACTTTTCTGAGGAAAGCGTATCCTTATTTTCCTCCAAAAACACCTTTTAAAAGAACTTGCTGTATTTGTTTTGTATATGGCTTGTGTATATATATGTTTTAAAGAGAGAAGAGACATATTAAGAAATCAGTAAGAAGTCACCACTGGTTTAAAATAAATATATTATCTCTAAATGAAGTTTTAAATACAGTCGAACCTCTCAACGGGCACTGGCGGGACAAAGCAAAGTGGCCGTTAGAAGGAAGGGTAGGCAAGTTTCATAATGAAAAAATGTTGTTTTTTTTCCAAAAATCTATATAAAAATTGTTTATTATTAATAGATTTTAAAAATGTACATAACAATTGCATAATTATTCTACTATATGATGTGCAATAACAAATATGTTAGCAATACAAAATTTACAATGTATTTTTTCTCCACATTTCAACTTTTTTTTATCACTTTATAAAAGGTAAATTTTTGCTAAACTTGATGAACACCTTTACTACCATTCATCTGCGGCTTTTTCTTGGATGAATGGACCAGAAATTGGCATATTACTTTCTCTTACTCCTAGTATGAGGAAGTATTGTAATCGTGTCAAATTTTCGATATCGAGTTTTCACCGGAAATATCCGTTTTGAGGTCCCCTGAGTCCAAAAAGGGTTTTTAGCGAATGGTCCCTGTGTGTGTGTGGGTGTGTGTGTGTGTGTATGTATGTGAACAGCATAGCTCAAAAACGAAAAATCGCAGAAAGTTGAAACTTGATATTCCGTCTAGGTCACCATGGCATCTGACAGTGGGTATCTGTAAAAATTCCTCAACCGGAAGTACCACTTTACTAGTTGATTTTTTACTTTTTTGCGATTTTCTCAAAAATGGCTCCGACGATTTTCTTAAACTTTAACATCAACCACATACAAAGAGCTACAACTTTTATTTGAAACATTTCTCCGGGAAAATTCATTGAAGGGCACTTTTGGGGAAGGGTGGGGTTAGGTTTCCTCTAAAGTGCTATTTCAATTTATTAGACAATTCTGCATTAAATAATGTTAATTGAATTAAATATGTTGTGAAATTCCGAGTTTGAAAAAAATCGGATAACCGAAGTGCGTTTACTTTACCACTTTACTAAATGATTTATTCACTTTTTTCGCAATTTTCTCAAAAATGGCTCTGACGATTTTTTTGAAACTTCGTATATAAACTAAACATGCAAAGATCTACAACTTTTATCTAAAACATTTCTCTGGGAAATTTCTTTTAAGAGCACTTTTAGGGGAGGGGTGGGGTTAGATTTTCATCAAAGTGCTATCCTAGTTCATTATACAATTCTATCATCCAAACATAATTAGTTAGAAATAAATAGATGGCTGAAATTCCGAGTTTCAAGAAAATTAGTAAACCGGAAGTTTTACTGATCAGTTTTTTCAGTTTTCGACGAATTTCATTAAATTTGGTACACAAACTATAAAATTTGTCAATTATCATTTTGAGAACTGGAGTAAGAGAAAGTTGTGTGAGTGTTTCACACCTGATTTTTTTTATTTAGAAACGGCGCAAAACCAATCAAACATGATCTCGAATCTAACTAACATGTTTCGGTTTTCATTTTCTTCTTGACATGTTGAGTTGTGCCATTTTCACGCCCAGGCCTTGTAGATTCCATCTCGATCCTTCAAAATATTGGCGATCTGCGTTTTTCCAAACTCCAAATCTATTTAACAGAAGAAAAAAAAATTGTGTACATAATTAACTTTTTGTTCGAAATTACGCAAACTCACAGTATTAATTGAATTTCTTAGAAAAATGGAACAAACCTTTTTCGGCAAGTTGACGATGGATCGACTTGGTTTTTGCAAAATCTTCCAACACATTTATTTTCTCTACTAGAGTTAACCACTTTCGTTTGAGAGATATATCAGCAAAAATAATGTTGTTCGTCCAAAATAATATTGAAAAATGATCCATGGTTTTTAATATAAACCACAAAATAGGTAAGAGACATGGACCCATTGTTCTTTTACGAACTTTTAATAATAAGGGTCGTTGGTGGGAGGTGAAAATCCGTTCCCGAAAATCAATGCCCGCGGTCGCTTTATAGAGTGACCGTTAGACGGAGGTCTTTCTATACAGAAAGTGTATAGGGGTAAAACGGGGAAATCCAAAAACAGCCCGTAAATGGAGGTGGCCGCTAGTGAGAGTGCCCTTTATTGGAGGCTCCACTGTACTTTATAATAATTCGTAATAATAAGGTTATTAAATATATAGAAACACTTGCACTTAAATATTCTTAAAACACATATGTTCAAATTAAACACTTATTGACACACTGAATTTAAAGTGAGAGAGTGACGTTCTGAATACGACAAATGTTATTGGTTAAATTCTGTAAGATGGATTCATGACATATTAAGATGCTCGTCTAGACATATTATATGATTTCTAGAAAGGGTTAAAAGAGAAAAGTGTGGCCGAGTTCTCCGACCTCTCTTGTAACGGTGTCTGGTAGCTGGGTTTTTGACCCTTTACCAGCCAACGTTACAAGTTTTCCTTTTTTGAAAACTTAATTTATTTAAAATATATTTCCAATTATTTCTATTTTTTCCATTTGGCTTCTTCCACTACACGTCATTACATTTGCACCTTTCGTATCATTTTTTTGCGCCCCACATTAGAGGAACGTCTTCTCCACCATTTAAAATGTTGCTGTTCTCTTAGAAATTTGCAATCATACAAATAAAAGTAATAATAAAAGTATGTGTGCAGATTTATGGTTTAGGTATAGTTTGACTGAAACCTTATCGTGTCCGCTGGTGGTATCGAAACAGAATATTATACCAGGTTCGGAGTTTCTTGATATTTTATATTTTTCAGGTTACTCTCACACATAGACACACACAATATTCGCTAAAAAAAAATTTTTTTCGTACTTAAGACACCAAAAAAAAATCATGCATTTTTTGGACACGAGGAAATTCTATTTGAATTTTTTATGATTTGTGTCTGTAAAAAAAGTATATAAATCTATCGTTAACAAAATGACAGATAATTTTGAACGATATACGTCATTTTGAAGCCTTAAACCAATGCTTTGCCACCTAAACTCCCATCTTAAATATTATATATATATATTAGAAGTAGTACAGGCAGATTCTAAGAAACCCCTTAATTGGTGATTATAATAGCCGCCGGTGTTACTTTGAATAATTCTATTAACTGAATAAACATTGAAGCCCCATTCAAACAGGGCAGCAACATAGTTTCATAAATTTACTATGATTTCATAACAGATTTTTTTTATATCTTATTATTTAAAAATGGGGGGGGGGGATAATCGTGTTACACATGTTAGTATGGCGTGTACAGTTATGTAATTTAGTATTATTTAAATATATTTGCCGCAGTTTATTATCGAATGAGAACACGATTTTTATCAAAAAAAACTAAATCTGATCAATTTCTAATTTTTATCTTTGATAATTTATTATCGCCTTAGAATAAATTTTAATTTTTATTATAATAAAAATTCTAAAAATCATATATTTTGTGAACGAACTTATTTAACCATTTTTTTGTTTATAAGTCGTAATATTGAGCTATCGTTATTTCAGCCAACATTGTATATATTTGCATTCATTAAACACTATGTACCTGTCGATTGTTATGAGCGAAGCAGTGTTACCAACTGTTTTCCATTAACGGCATCTCTCTCTCTTCACTTCTTGTTCTAATACTTAACGGAACGCTATTCTCATCTGTATTATCTACAATTCTCATTTCTATTATTCTATTGTAAAGCAACCAATTATAATTTAAAAAAAAAAAAAAAAATTAAGGAATTGCATGAATAATTGGTTAAAATAAACATTCTGGTTTTTCTTTCTCTTACGCCTACAAGAGACGTAATTATTCGGAACTCAGTTTTGAATAGCCTGTGTTGTTAAATACACTGCGACCAAAAGAGGCATATTGGGTCCCCAGGGTGAGACTACTCACCTACAGCATCCCTTCCACATTAAGGAAGGGTATATCTACTTTCAACGCCTGCTAACTGCCCAGTCTTTCAAATTTTCTTTGATAATAGGCTCTCAATCTATTGGAGTGTCCTCCATCTCCCCAAAGAATCTGCACGTGCTATCGTGTTCAACCACCCAGCTTCCCTCTAAATCTACAATGCCGTGTACTGAAACCTTTCAACATACGAAGCCAGTTTTTTTCTTAAACTGATTGGTGCACGCTTCATATCTCTGTCCAGGCAGATTTTAGCTTGCCTCAGTTTTGGTAGGATTTTCTACAACTGTATACTCCTTACTTCCTTCTCATTTCTAAGTTATTTCCAAAGAGACTGGTCGCTTATTCCACTAAAAGGGTTTAGGCCTGAAAAAGGGAGATGCAGCACCGCCTTTCCATGCTTGCCAGGCCCACTTCACTTTCTTCCACGTCCCAACATGCTCTGGAACTCAAAGTAGGCTAACTCTATTGCTCCTGCCCCAGGTCATTGAGTTTGCCGTGGCATACTTCCATACTTGAACTGATGATGACTTATAGGCTCAGTGCTTCAAATGGCGCTCTTACTATCGGATATAGGATTACAAATCTCCTGATTCCCATATTTCCTATCGAGATACAACTGGACACACCTTAAATTTCCGCATGGAAGATGCTGGGAAACTTGCTTAAAGGCTACATATTTTTGCAAAAGTAAGTTTTTGAGATTTTTTTGGGGGGAGGAATTTTCTCATAAATGGTTAAAATGATTTTCCATCAAACTTTAGGGATTGCTTTCTAACCTGAAAAAATCGATTTTTGATGGAGGTATTTGGGGGGGGGGGTGAGTCTGTCTTTGTGTCAATATGTGTCTGTCATGTATGGAGACAACTGAAAAATTGTGAGATAGACGAGCTGTATGATAGCTGCGTCATAGTCCGCTTTATAAGGGTGAGACATGACTTGGGTCATGTGACCAAGAAGAGCAGCGATAGAATGCTGAATAGGGAGATTTAGGTAAAGATGTTTACAGGATTTGGAAAGGGACTTGAACGTCCTGGGAGTTAGGAACTGGAAAGGAAAGGTCAGCAATAGGGACCAATGGAATGCGATTGTTCAGGTAGCCAAGGCCCATCCCGGGCTGCTTAAGCGCTACTTAGTAAGTAGTAAATATTTGGGAGTCAGTGGATTTAGTTTAAAATATAAATTTGCACAAACTTCGTTGGTTTTTGGCCATAGAGCGCTCCATATAAGGCCGCTCAGGCATACAAGTAAAATCCTCACCACCATTTTTATGACCAGCATAATTATACGTTTTAAAATTATAAAGAAAATTTCTTGTAATTAAATTGCATTAATTAGAGTTAGAAAATGTTGTTTCAGTGTTTCCCCGCCTGATTTTTTTTTTTTTGTTTAATTAATGTTTAACAAGCAGATGATGGTAGTTACATATCATAGAAATCAATGATTCAGTGGTAATAACATTGCGTCATTGACGGTGGAGTCAGAGTACGACAGTGTGCGCCAGGCGATGGGGAGATATCTGAACCATGTTGTGTGTTGCAAAGGAATATAAAATAGCGTGATTAGTTGTTCGCGTGACTTAGTATATACCCTAAATTGGGCTGGGTCTATGTTTGGTCGTACCGGTATGGGTACCCTGTAACTCCTGCAATGGATACTGTTGGCTCTTCAAATTCTCCTATTTACAGCGTCATTGTCCTTCCTTGGAAATACTGTGAGTACTGCAGACAATAATGCAGAACTTGTTCTATTTAATATTATTAGATAAATCTGTCTTTCCAATTTATTTATATATTTGCCAAAAATTATTCTTATATTATTGTTAATTCTGTTGCTTTTTTTTTTTAAAAAATAAATAAAAATAATTATACTAAAAATATATTAGAGAAAATAATTGATGAACTTTTTTTGAGTTTGCTTTTGCGATTTTCTTTAAACTTAGCATATCAACTACAAATACGTAAGAGTCTTTTACAACTTTTATTTGAAACATATGTATCTCTTGAGAAAATTTATTTAAGTAGGCTTTGTGAAGAAGCCAACTGTGGTTAATCTGTCAAAATTCCTCAACCAGAAGTACCACTTTACTAGTTTTTTTTTGCCGTTTTTCTCAAAAATGGCTCCAACTATTTTATTGAAACTTGTTATATATCATGTACACATACAAAGAGCTACAACTTTTATTTAAAACATTTCTCTGGGAAAATTTATTTAAGGGCCGTTTTGTTTGGGGTGGGTGGGGTTAGGTTTTCTTCAAAAATGTTATTTCAGTTTAATACACAATTCTGTCATCCAAATAATATTAATTATAATTAAATATGTTGTTGATATAATGGATGAAGAGAATTGGTCTGGTTTGATGAAATTAACAAGAATTGGTTAATACAGTAATATAATAATGAGTGAAGAACTGACTGCCTGGACTTTACAGTAAAGATGGTAGATTAAGGTAGAGTGGAAGGGGTAATGACACGTTGTGACTGGTGAACTATCTTCAGAACTAATTTGAACTGAAATATCCTCTGTGTCTCGTCGCCGTATTTATATGGTTTCTCCCTTTCCAGTCCGAGAGAGTGCCTGGTATTTTGCTTCTCTTCTCTTCTATGGGTAGTCTCTTAGGAACTATTACATTGAAATCGAATGACCGGAACTGCCTTTTTACTGAAATGTAATTTTCAGTTTTCTGGTATTTCTCTCGAAAACGGCACCAACGATTTATCTTTAAAGTAGCTATTATGTGTACTACACATATAAAGAGCTACAACTTTTATTTGAAACATTTCTCCTCATAATGTCATTTAAAGAGGGGGGTTTTTGGTGGAGGGGTGGGGTTATGTTTTTCTCTAAAGTGCTATCATTAGTTGATTATACAATTCTACCAATCAAAACAAAATTAATATATAGAATAATAAATATATTGCCAAAATTCCGAGTTTCAAGAAAATTAGTAAACCGGAAGTGCACTTTTACTAAACAGTTTTTTTCAGTTTTCGAACGAATTCTGATAAAATTTCATTAAACATGCTACTCTAACTATAAAATTTGTCAATTTCAATGTTGAAAACTGTATTAAGAGAAAGTTGTGTGAGTGTTTCACACCAGATTTTTTTTTTTTATCTTTAGTTTTCTGCGATTTCCTCCAAGAAGACATCTTCTATTTGGAACAAGTGTATAAATAAATTAGGGGATTAGGTTGGTAAATGAGGTATAAACTGTGAGATTCATCATTTTTTATAATGACCCTCGGTACATAATTAGCATATTACCAAGCCAGTTTAGAGAAAATATTTTTGGATTAGTTTACGTCAAAATTTTTATCAAAAACACTTCCTTGATTTGAATTTATGATCATCGATAAAATCTACGTTGTTAATAATTTCATTAATTTTGATTAGAATAAAACGAATATTTTGATTTTATTTAAAAGAAGTTATATTTTTTTTTTTTCGTCAATAAACAAAAGCATTTATAGAAAAATTTCCAAAGAAAAAATTAAATATAATCGTTTATTTGGAATTTAATTGGATAATTTATAAACAGTTAGTCGATTAAATTCTTATTACTATTAAGTTAATTGCACGGCCATTAAAATACAGTACAGATTATTGCCAGTGCCAACTTTATAAAGGTAAGGTTATATAATAACCTAACCTTTTCATTTTTACATGTATTAAAATCAGTCAAACAAGGAGTGATAAAGTATTCGTTTTTATAACATGGCTTCTGATTGGTTGAATACCTGAAAATAGTGCTGTATCAAATCAGCTGTTTTAGATTTGAGTGAAATTTATCTTTTTTTGTAGGTTAGTTATTTTTTTTTTGTTTTGTTTAAGGAATAATAATTATTTGAAGAAGAAAAAATATTTTCATTTCTTTAAATATTTATTTTCATTGATTTTGTAAATATTAACATTTAATATCTAAATGTATTTTTTTTTTGTTTAATCAATTGAATTTGGTTATCTTTTTAATCAAGTGTCAATTAGAGCTTGTGTTTAGATAATCTTTTTTGACCAAATAGTTTTTTTTATTTAATTCGCTTTTTACTTTTTCTTACTCTCCTAATAAGAGGAAGTATTGTAATCGTGTCAAATTTTTTTGTATCAAGTTTTCACCGGAAATATCCCGTTTTGTGGTCCCCGGAGTCTAGAATGGGGTTTTCAGCAAATTATCTCCGCGTTGTGTGTTCAATTTTATCGTTTTTAAACTACGTATATAACTTCGTTTCACACACAAATGCACAAACCATTTGCTAAAAACCACCTTTTTTGAACTCAGGGAACTTCAAAACGCAATATTTCTGGTAAAAACTCGATATGGAAAATTTGACATAATTACAAATACTTGCTCTAAAAAAAAGGCAGTTTGTGACGACACTAACAGCTCAAAAATGCACAGAGAAATATTATTTATACTGCCATATTGATATGTTTTATGTGAATGGTAAAAACTTGTATAGGAAACTCGTATGATTTATATTATATATTGAACACATTGAACAGATGGTCCAGTAAGTAAGTCTATTGGTAACTGCCCACTTTATTTGTTGTTAAAAGTCTCCCCCTCCCTTTTTTTTTTATCAAGGACAATTCTGTCTGTTTCATATTCACATTTTATCAGTACATAGTACCATAAAACAGAGTATGAGAATATATATATATATATATATATTTATGAACATTGTTTGTCACATTGTATTATCACTAATTATTGTCAATAGATTTATCACGTACAAGAATGATAACCAAAGTTTATATAGTAAATTTTCTAAACATATATATATATATATGTTTATATATTGTTAGATATTATAGTCATCGTTGGGTTACTTTAAATAGTTGACCTTGTATAAATAGTTGTCTGTGTATAGTTTTTAATCCCCTCTCAGAATGTTTCTGTTCACATCACACAATCCATTGACTAGTTTGTTTGTTTTTATATATATATAAACCAGAGAGAGAGGGGGAGATGGCCAGTAATATTTTCTATATGCCCATGTATTATAATCATGTAAGTTGCTGCGGCTGCTTGCAGATATCTGTAGTTTAAACTGCAAATCCCCAAGGTAATAATATACCAAACTTCACTGCAACCCCATTCTCTCCCTTCAATATATTATATTGTTACTCTTACAATATTATTCTTCCCCCTTCTCTCTTTTATTTAGACTAGCAGATGTTTTAAGTCTGTGGGAGGGGGGAAGGGCGGCTATTTTTCTAAATTCCATTACATATATGGCGGCGGTTACTCTTTAGTTATAAATTATCATACCTGCATGTAAATAAATTATCAAATGCGTATCTGGAAGTTAATTAATTATTGGTCCCAATTTTTGGAAAATTTGATAAATTTGAGAAAAAAATCATTTAGTAGAGTACTTCTTCCGGTTAGCCCAATTTTCTACATACTAAGAATTTTAAAAAAATGTGCAAAATATATTGTAAATTGTCTTTATTTATAAAGTGTTTACCCTAGAACTCGCTCTAAAATCAACATTTTTCTTGGAATAAAAAGGCTTTCATAAAAGTGATAAGCTGATTTCAAGAAAAGAGTGTAAAACTGTTGGAAAATAAAATTCGGTGTAATAACATTTCCGTTAATTGAAACTAACGTTATCCTAGTGATATTTTTAGATAGAATTTGAAGTTTTGAACTTCTTGCGATTTTCTTTTTGAGTTATTTTTTCGTTTTGGGGGGGGGGGACAATATTCCAGTGGAAAACTTAGTTAACAAAAAAAATATGATAAGATTGAAAATTTAAAAATACTTCTTTGTTGAAATTGGAATACTAGTAGAACTGAAGAAAATTTTTTCGTGTTTAAAGAAAACTTATGGTTGCCCGAAAATGCGTTTTTATTTATTTCAGTGCACTGAGAAGGCTCCAGGCGCCAACGACCATAGATATGTTGTCGCGCCTTAAATTAAAAATAAATAAATAATAATAAAAAAATGAATATGTCTATCTTACGTATCATATTTTTAAAATTAATCTTTCAATGGAATGTTTTAAGGTTTTCTGGGTATGAAAATAGGGGATTTTAACGAATTGTCTGTATTTGTTGTACAGAATATCTCAAAAACGAATAATCTTAGGAAGCTGAAACTTGGTTTACTCATTTTACTCATCTTATACAAAGGTTTCGATCAAAATACATCATACGGAAATCGACTTCATTTTTTTTCTTTTTACTATCTCTTTTTCCTAGTAAGAGGAAGTTTTATAATCGTGCCAAATTTTCAATCTCGAGTTTTCACCAGAAATATCCGTTTTGAGATCTCCTAAGTCCAAAAAAGTTGATTTTAGAAAATGATCTTTGTTTGTGTGTATGTATCTATGTATGTGAACAGCATAGCTCAAAAACGAAAAATCCTAGAAAGTTCAAACTTGATATTCCGCCATGGGATCATCGACAATGGGTCATCTGTCAAAATTCCTCAACCGGAAGTACCATTTTACTAGGTTTTTTTTTTTTTTTTTTTTTTTTTTTGTTTTTTTTTTTTTTTTTTTTTTTTTTAGCGATTTTCTCAAAAATGGCTCCGACGATTTTCTTGAAACTTGTTATATCAACTACCCATACAAAGAGCTACAACTTTTATTTGAAAGATTTCTCCGGGAAAATTTATTTAAGGGCAGTTTTGGGGGAGGGGTGGGGTTATGCTTTGTTTTAAAGTACTATTTCAGATTACTATACAATTCTATCATCTAAATAATATTAATTAGAATTAAATATGTTTCGTTGAAATTCCGAGTTTGAAAAAAAAAATCGGAAGACCGGAAGTGCGTTTTTATTGAAATGTAATTTTCAGTTTTCTAGTATTTTTTCTCGAAAATGGCTCCAACGAATTTTCTTTAAAGGAGGTATGCGTTAACTACTACATATAAAGAGCTACAACTTTTATTTAAAACATTTCTCCTGATAATGTCATTTATAAGGGGGGGTTTTTAGGGAAGGGGTGGGGTTATGTTTATCTTCTAATGTGCTATCATAGTTGAGATACTACAATTTAATCTTACCATCCAAAATCAAAATTAATTAGAAATAAATAGATGACCAAAATTATGAATTTCAAGAAAATTAGTAAACCGGAAGTGTGCTTGTACTGAACAGTTTTTCAGTTTTCGACGAACTCCGATGAATTTCATTAAATGTGGTGCACTAAAATATAAAAATTTGTCAATTCAAAATTTTGAAAACTGGAGTAAGAGAAAGTTGTGTGAGTGTTTCAAACCAGATTTTTCTTTCAGTTTTTCAGGATTTTTTCTCGAAAACGCTCAGTAGATATTTTTCCTCCACATTGCTTCTATTTGTATTAGGACAAAGGAATAAAATTGGAAATTGTAAAGCAAATTTTAACCATTTTATACCTTTTAATTGAATTTACGCTATAAGAAGAAGTCATGTAAATATTTTATTAAACATGGAATTTTTACTTTACATAGAAAGAGCTATCATAAAAAATATCATATTTACTAGAATATATCCCAAGCTGTTTTTCCGAAAGAAAAAAATCTTAGATCCGGGAGCTAAAAGGGTTCAATTATTTTAAATATATTCTTTAATATAATTTTGTATGAAAAGAGACGAGACGATGATTATAATAAAATAAACGGCATGTTTTAATAGAATTTCCTTGTATACACCCACCTAATATAGCTATAGTATCTATTTACTTGGTTGGCGCTATTTCAGCCGAATGTCTTCTATCAGCAGTAGTAGTCCATAGAACGTTACACCTGGTAGTGAGTGAGTGGGTGTAGTCTTTCGTTACTGTTACAACTAATCCAACTGCGTATAAATTAAAACTAAATTACTTTGTAAGAATTATATTTTTAATATATATGCTCATGTTAATGAACAATTCGAAATCTGACGAGTGTCGTTCCGCTAAATTAAGAAAGAAATGATCATGAAGGTGCAATAAAGGAATTTCACAAATTCGACAAATTTTTCGACAGAATTTCCCTAAATACATTTATTTTTTACTATTATTTTGTTGAAGCGGCCGCAAAAAAAAATTCTTCGCCTTGAAGTATGAGCCCAGTTGGTGGATCTATAACGCGGATTTCGTATGGCTCCCCTTAGTCAAATTTTTTTAATAAATTCAGACATAATTGTACAGCATGTGGATGGGCGATGAGCTCTGTCCTGGAATAATACTTTTCCTTCTGTTTATCCATCCATTGTGATGATATTTCAAAACTTCTGCAGTGACATTATCACTTCAAAATCATAAGATCTTCGATCTATGATAAAGCAGCCTATTGCCTATCACCACCCATACATGGGACATGAAATGTCTGTTTATTTTTTATATTATTTTTTATTTATTTATTTTTTATTTTATTTATTATTGTCTGTGGGGTAAGGACCAAGCCCTATGCTAGCCAAAGTCCTTCTGGGCTCATTTAGCTACTCCAAAGTTTAGGGCCTTTTCAGGGCTCTCCCAGCCTCCGGACAGTGAGTTGTAGAAGGCTCCTAAGAAGAAAAAAAGTCTAAGGGCAGCAGTTGGACTCGAACCCGGGACCTCCGCAATGCTAGTCCAGCGGAGCGCTACTGAGCTAATCCTTTCCCGTTCTGTTTATTATGCCAAATCACTGACACGCATTGAACCCGAGCACTTTTTAGTGTTTCGCACGGCAATATCCACGCAAGCCTGAAAGATTGTCACTTTGTTTATCAAGATAACCTGAAGATGGACGATTGGCCCCTAAGCAATCAGTGACCACAGAAAGACGCAGGCGCTACTCAGGAGAAATGTATCTTTAATAAATACAATTGCAAGTTTAGAAAGTTGAACATTGAAAATAAGATAAACTTAAGTTAGTATTTCATACCAGTGTTGGGGTAGTGTCAATTTTTCAAATGCATTTTTACTGCTAGTAGATGTTTTGAGATCTCTTTGTGAGTGTGTGCGTGTGTTTTGAGAGTGAGCTAGCAAACAAAATATCTCAAAACCAGAAAATCGAATAACTCAAATTTTATAAACACCTATGGCGTTGCCTTTGGAGTGTAAAGGCTTGTTAGACGGGATTTGTATTGGGGAACGTGTGTGGTGGTAACCAAGCAGCAGTTCCCACGCCGTTTTACTTCCAGCCTTCGCTACCTAGGTGTGCTAACAACTGTAGCATCCCATTTTTTGTCGCAATGCTGGGCCAACACCGACTTTACGGGAAGCGAACCCTAGATTCTCTCGCACCTAAGACGAATGCGCTAGCCACTAGACTAACGCGAAGAGAAAAGGGCATTGCAAAAGCTCCAGATTTGAGAAACAGAAATAATCATTGAAAATTTGAGACGTTACATGCAAAAAAATTGTTAGAATTTATTTTATTATATATTAAATGACATAAATCGATAATATGAGCATTTTTAATAATAAATGTCCACAATATTCCTTTCAATATAGAGATTTTTAAAGAATTATACATAAATAAATAACATAGAAATAAAAACTTTGAAATTGGTTAATAGATTTTAACATACTGACGCAAGCATGTCAGTATGTGTGGCGTATGTACAGTGTAGTAAATATAAATTGAAATATAAATAGTACAGAGATAGTATTTGGCGCCGATACTCTTTCCACTCATACAAACATACGTACATATATCTCGTTTTAAATGCTCACTTTTCTATAGGTAAATCTTTGGTGGCTATGAATTATTTGCGCATGCTTCTTCTATGTTATTTATAATTATATTACACACCCACCCATATATAAATACACGCACACATTCACATATATTCGTATATATAAACATTTTAGGTTTAAGAACTTTTAGTATAGCATTTCCATATTCTACTCTCTGCTTCACATTCATACGTTATTTTCGTACATAATAGTTTAGCTTTGCTTAACTGCTTTAGTATTTTTTTTTGTTAATTAGAGATATTTTGTTTTTTCTAAAACATTTCTACTTTTTCTTACTTACTATAAGAGGAGGTACTGCTGTCGTATGATATCGAGTTTTCACCGAAAATATAATGCTTCGAGATCCGAAAATGTGGATTTTAAAAATTAGTCTGTGTGTGTTTGTGTATTTGTGGTTAGCGTAACTCAGAAACGGAAAAATCCTAGAAATGCACAAACTTGATATTTACTTTATGCTTCCCCCATTGGCCAAAAAATCTGTCAACGAAGAAGTACCAACTTTACTGAATGGGATTTTCAGTTTTGGGGTGGGGGGGATTTTCTCGAAAATGGCACCAATATGATTCATTAACTCTACACATAAAATGAGCTGCCACTTTTATTTGCAACATTTCTGCGGGAAAATTCATTTATGAAGGGAGGTTTTGTTTGTGGCGGGAGGGGTTATGCTTTCCTCTGAAGTGCTGTTTTTTATTTATTATACGATTCTATCATTTATATTATTATTATTTGTCTGTGGGGAGGGACCAAACCCTGAGCTACCCCTCTGGGCCCCTATATACCAACAAAAACAACAACAAACCGGGTTTAATCCATCTAAGATTCCCCGCAATCCGAACAAATCAGACAATAACCTTAAAGGATAATAGCCCAAGCTTTTCCAAAGACATCCAAAAGATGCTAAACCAAATTTCTTTGGTCGGATTGTTGAGTAGCAATCAGTCAGTCATAAGATGGATAGGGTGTTTCCTCCTCAGTGTCTCACACACTGTATAAAATAGATCCGGCATGAGTCCCAATTACGTAGATATGTCTCCTACAAACCACAATGTCCAGTTAGGCGATCCAACCAGATACTACATATGCCTGAGAGAGTTCCATGAAAGACACAGCAACATCTCCTCATATCATCCATATATATAGGGTAAAGCTAGGAGAGATGACGCACATTTCAAATTTATGCCTTGTAACAAAATATAGGAAATATATTAAAGTGGTAATGCTTATAAAACATATGTCAACTATTATTATCTACAAAAAAAAAAAATGTTATTTTTCAAAATAAAGACATTCTCATTTATTCCAGAAACAAAATACAAATACACTACATTTGGCGCCGTCTCTCCTACTATGGTAGGATAATAGATGACGCACCATAAGTAGGAGACCTCTCCTCTGTGAAGGTAACATGGCTGATCGACATGAAACTTGGTAAACACTATGTCTACGAGTCCAACTTTAACGACAGCTGAAAATCTTTCATTTCAATTGCAATTATTATATTATATATATATAAAAATGAAAAAAAAAATTTACTAAGCGTTATGAAAATTCAGTTATTCACCAGATATAGCTGATGCGTAAAAATGTTTGTCGTAGAACACAAAAGAACACCCCCAAATTTCTGAAGAATTTTGCAATACGTTCGCTTCTGATCTCTCTACTCCTGGACTACTTCCATGACGTCACGTGGTGGCAAACAAGAGAACTAAAGCCTGCGTCTTCTCTCCTACCTACCCCCGTCGTCTCTCCTAGCTTTATATTAATCAAATTTAAATATGTTGTCGGAAAAATTCCGAAGTTGAAGAAAATCATTTTGACCGGAAGAGCGACTTTTCTCACGATTTTCTAAAGAGAAAAAAAACCATCGTGGATTAACTATACAGATAGAGAGATCTATTAGTATTTTTTCTGAACGTTTTTCTGAAACTAGATTCTTTAAGGGAGAGGTTCTTCAGGGATCGGAAGCCTTAAAAATAAAAAAATGTCTTTCCTTTACTATTAACTAAAGGCACTTAACTAAACAGTAAGAATTATAATATGTTTGTAGAGAATTAAGTTAATTATAACTATATAAATTGATAAAGATATACCTTGCAGACAGACAAACCTATAATATTTCTTATAACATAAATAGCTTATCTATTTCAGTCTTTAATTATATATTTATATTTATTAGTAAGATGGTTTCTGATTTAATCTGACATTGTCCTTCCTCTTTGTGATTTATATACTGTACGTAATTATTACTTTGAACAGTTTTTTTTGTTTTGTTTTTGTTTTAGTGTGTAAACAATGGGCACTAACAATAAATTTAATTTGTTTACTAATAAAATAAGAAAATGATGTAAACTGTAGCCTGAGGTAGTGTAACACCTGACCTCTATTCACCTTGAAATTTTAAAATAAAAATTATATATATATATTTTTTTCCTTCTAATGTTGATGACGAACATGATAATGTTGGTTGAGAGGAAATTAAATATTAAACTTTTGTCTGTAAATCGTCTCAAGCATAGCGTCTATTATATGTATTTGTTTCCATTTGGGACTCTGGAGTTTTACAAAAAAAAAAAAAATCTGTTGAGTCATTTATAAGAATCACTTAATAGTAGGGGGTGGGTGTAATCTTTGCATTTGTTTTTCTCTGCCTCTTAATCTTCAACAGTACTTTACTTAAAAGTTACTTTACTAAACACTAGTTTACCAAAAAGTTCTTATTAGGTACCCCTTTACTTTCAGTTTATTCTAATTAATATTATTTAGATGTTAAGAATTGTATAATATACAGAAATGGTACTTTATCATACATAACCCCATCTCTTCTCCAAAAAGCCTCCTTAAATGAATTTTCCCAGAAAAATGTTTCAAATAAAAAATTATAGCTCTTACTATGATGTGGTAATTTTTGTTTTCATATTGGGTCGCTCATGTTGGTCTCTTGGAGCTCTCACCACAGGAAGGCTACATTACAATAGGGTGTCGCCCGGTTCCCCAAGGTGACCGCTACCGCACATATGTTTAAACACCCTGTACGCATCCAGCCTCGACGCGCATCACTTTTCGGCTTGGGTGGGGATACCTATAAAAAGGACATGACAGAATACCAAGGATAGGAGGGGGAAAGTGGGAGACCGGAGGGGGTTTGCTCCGGTCCGTCATAGCCCCGTTTCGCCACCTCCCAAGGGAGGCGCCCGGACCACACCGCGTGGAGGTGGGTTTGACTTGGGGGAGTTAAAGCGGACAGAGACGCACAAGGCACTCTGACCTATCCCCCTTGGGGTCC
Source organism: Triatoma infestans (assembly GCA_011037195.1). NCBI lineage: Eukaryota > Metazoa > Arthropoda > Insecta > Hemiptera > Reduviidae > Triatoma > Triatoma infestans. Next base: position 1 of record JAAEAF010004438.1, on the reverse strand, counting down.
A
>JAAEAF010004437.1:96864-128951 GCA_011037195.1 Triatoma infestans | reverse complement strand
ATTAATTTCTAATAAATAAGAGAGTTCAAATGCTGAAAACACTTAAAAGCTATTTTAGAACTATAAGGGACTTAAAAATCAGGTAAAACATCATTAAAACAAAACAATATTCCAGTTTATTTACAAAATTCTATAAAAAAAATATTTCCTATTTATTCAAAATCTCCTCCTCGGCTTAACCGGCACAAGCGCAGTCGCTGCTCAACAGATATTTTTTCTTTGAGATATTCCCAAAGAAAAAATTTTAGAGGGGTTAAATCTGGCGATCTGGAAGGCCAGCTTACCCGGTCCCTGTCTCCCGATCCTGCGGTTACTGAACATCACATTCATTTTTCTCTACGTTTATTTTTCATTCATCTCTCTTATTTATTAGAAATTAATAAGAAAATCCGCTTTTAATTTTAGTTTATGAAACAGAGAAATAGGAAAAAAACGACGAAAATTTAATCTTTATGGTTGAATATCTCGGCAACGGCATGAAATAATGAAGTGAAATTAACGGCATTATTCTTCATTTTTTTTAGTAGTTTTCAATACAGTAGTAAAGAGTGGGGATCAAAAGGAAATCGCAACTTTCAATCACCGATTTCAGGTGTAAGACTGCATTAAAATCAAATAACATTAACACCATCATAAAGTAGAGCGCAAATACTTCAACAAACGTTATGTTCACTTTTCTGATATCTTTATTCGTTTAAGAGAAATTGCATAACTGGCCCGCTTAAATAGGACACCTTGTAAATTTTCTTTACGCTTTAAATCTTACTTATTTGTCTTAAAATTAAATATTGAGTAGGTGGGGGGGGCTATCCAAAAGTTTTTGTTACTTTTTTCCTACGCCAATGACTTCGGCTATTCAGCCATTCTGCGTCGGCGGCCCAGTATAAAAGAACCTAGGCTGAGCTGGCGATGATATTATTCGTTAAGTTGGATATCTAAGGGGCACTTGAGAACAACCTCGGATTCGAACAACTCTCCCACCCCTTATTCAAACATGGTACAATTATGATTACATTATACGCGCAGACAGCGTCAACAACAATGAACCAACCATAATAAAACTTTTGGAATTCCTCAGAACTACCTAAAATTAGTTTTACTTTTGGAAAAATGTCTCAAATAAAAGTGATAGGTTTAAGAAAATCACTAGGGTTGTTTTCAGGAAAAAATTTAAAAAAAAAAAAAAACAGCTCAAACACTTATTGTATAAAGTCGTACTTCCGGTTATTCGATTTTCTTCAAAAATTTGGAATTCTATCAATTCTTCTAAATGTATATTAATATTATATAGATGATGAAACCATACATTGTACTGAAACGATAGTTTAGAGGAAAACTTAGAATGTTACTGTTCCCCCCTCAAAGTAAATCGTTGGATTTTTGGAGGTATCCTTCGTGTCAGATGATGTATGTTGATGAACGAAATACCACGTTTCAACTTCTTGCGACTTTTCTTTATCGAAGTATTTTGTTTACACACACACACACACACACACACACACACCTACAGAGACAGACCATTCGCTAAAATCATTATTTTTTTCTTTCATACTCACCAGACTTCAAAACATTCTAACTCCTGTGATAACAAAATTATTATAAATTTGACAACATCCACATTACCTCCCTCTTTGCGAAAAGTAAGAGAAAGTAAAATTTGTATCAACCCGATTTTATTGTACGGAATCGAATATGTTATTTAGTTATTTATTGATATGTATGTGTAGAAAATGTTTGTTCTATTTAGTGTAGAGGCAATTTGTCCTTGAAGTTTTATCAGCTGATAAATTTAATTTAGTTCATATTCTGTAACAAAACAAAAAGTAAACAATGAAAAATAAAATTGAAAGTATGACCAATCTATTGTAATATGAACTGAATGTTAGAGAAAGAGGGAGAGAGAGAAAAAACAAAAAATAATAATATTTGTTAGTAAATGATAAAGATAGATAGATGTTGCGGTGAAGAAGAAGGAGAAGAAGAAGTCGATGTTATAGAGAAATCTAAATTTACTAGTTGTGCTGGTCTAGTATCTATTTTATTATAATATTCTACTAGATGGATGACACGTGCAGCCCGGGACAGATAGATACACATACACCTTGCTTTTTTTCTCTTTAACCTCACCTTCAACTTTATCTATCTCTCATTCTCTTCCAGTTCCCCATCCTTTATTATCACAAAGAATCATTATAAGGTTGTAATCGTATATCGTTACAGGTCCCTTTTTTTAAAAAAATCTGTAATTAGCTATTCTGTTATATACTTTTTTTAAAACAACTTCAGTGCAATTTGACACGTTACAATGTTTTACATTCTTTATATATATATATTAATAATTCCCATCCTTATTAATATATTTTTCTTTTCTTTACCAACCATAAAGAACCCAGGTTTGCGGAGGGGAGTTGGGATGAAAAAAAAGGAATAATAATCAGCCATCTTGAAAATCATTTTGGCAAAATTAATAGGCAGGAAATGTCTGGCATATTTTTGATCTTATTGAAGGCTGCTTTCTCTAAACATGTTTCTCTTGAAATTCTTTTTCTTTTAACAATTTCCTGGTTTAAATGAACACTGAATTTTTCTTAAACTGTGTCTACTTAGATTTTTTTTTTTTTTTTTTTACTTTCTCATACTCCTGGTAAGAAGAGGTACCGCGATCGTGTCAAATTTTCCCGAAAAAACTCGAGTTTATACCGGAAATAGATGTTTTGAAATATCCTGAGTAAGAATTTTTTTTTATTTTAACGAATATTCTGTAATAACAAAAACTTGAGATTCCATTCTGGTACCACCACCGTAAGTGACAATAAGGGGCGGCCACAAAATGTATTAACCGGAAATGCCACATATATTGAAGAAATTTGTCCCCCATTTTTTCGCGATTTTCTCAAAAAAAAAAAAAAATCTCTATTTTTGACCGTTTCCTAAGAAAAGTGACTTTTTACTTTCTCTTACTCCTAGTAATATAAAGTTTTGTAATCGTGTCAAATTTTCGATTTCGAGTTTTCATCGGAAATATCCGTTTTGAGGTCCTCTACGTCCAAAAAAGTGGTTTTCTGAAAATTGTCTGTGTATGTCTGTGTGAACAGCATACCTCAAAAACGAAAAACCGTAGAAAGTTTAAACTTGATATTCCGTTTAGATATCACCATGGCATCTGACAATGGGAATCTGTCAAAATTTCTCAACCGGAAGTACCACTGTACTTGTTTTTGTTTTTTTACTTTTTTGCGTTTTTCTCAAAAATGGCTCCGACGATTTTCTTCAAACTTAGTGTGTGAACTACACATACAAAGAGCTGCAAGTTTTATTTGAACTTGGGGAAAATTATTTATATACGTGGGAAAATTCATTTAAGGGCAGTTATGCGGGAGGGGTTGGGTTAGGTTTTCATCTAAAGTGCTGTTTCAGTTTATTAAACAATTCTATCATCTAAATAATATTAGTTAGAATTGAATATGTTGTTGAAATTCCGAGTTTAAAAAAAATCGGATAACCGGAAGCGTGCGTTTACATTACAACTTTACTAAATGATTTTTTTCACTTTTTCGCGATTTTCTCAAAAATGTCTCCAACGAGTTGCCTGAAACTTCATATATAAACTAACATACACAGATTTACAACTTTTATTTAAAACATTTCTCTGGGAAAATTCATTTAAGGGCACTTTTTGGGGGCACTTTTATACGTGGGAAAATTCATTTAAGGGCAGTTATGCGGGCGTTATGTTTTTCTTTAAAGTGCTATCATAGTTGATTATACAATTCTATCATCCAAACAAAATTAATTAGAAATAAATAGATGGCCCAAATTCCAAGTTTCATGAAAATTAGTAAACCGGAAGTGCGCTTTTACTGAACAGAGTTTTTTCAATTTTCGACGAATTTCATTAAATTTGGTACACAAACTATAAAATTTGTCAGTTATAATTTTGTGGACTAGAGTAAGAGAAAGTTGTGTGAGTGTTTCACAGGTTTTTTATTTGTAGGGGTTTGGGATAACAGTAGCGTTAGGCTTTCTTTTAAAAGTACCACTTGGTTGCAATGTATGCTTTCTACTACCTTATAATATTATGGTACTTTAGAAGGATTGCTAGAATTAAAAATTTGATGAAAATCGGTTAACCGGAAGTACTTTACTGTACAGAAAATGTTTATGAGTTTTGTTGGAATTTTCTCAGAAACAACGAGAATGATTTCCGTTAATCATGGAGGGCTTTATTGAACAGATATCAATAAAAATAACCAATAAATTTTATTTCAAACATTTTTCCTTAAAGGAATTATTGTGTTATGAGACAGTGGCTGTGGAAATTTTGTGACGTTAAATTTCACATATTTAGTGCGGATGGTGATTTGAATCCCCCCCCCTCCCCTATATCGCCTATATAGTTATATTGAGAAACATGAGAAAAATTTGAAATTTGAAGGAAAATTTAATTTTCTCTCTTGTTCTTTTCAATTCACTTTAAGATTTTACTTTCTCTTACTTACGGTAGTAAGAGAAGTATTGCGACCGTAGCAAATTTTCGTGACATCGAGTTTACACCGGAAATACATGTTTGGAATGTCATACATAATTATCTACTACTAGTATATTTAATTTTATGAACCATCTGATGTTAATCTCTCTTGTTCTTTTCAATTCACTTTAAGATTTACTTTCTCTTACTTACGGTAGTAAGAGAAGTATTGCGACCGTAGCAAATTTTCGTGACATCGAGTTTACACCGGAAATACATGTTTGGAATGTCCCTTGACTCTAATAAAATGGTTTTGTAGACCCGGACAATAAGGTTTTTTTAGCGATTTTCTCGGTAATGGCTGCCACACGATTTTTCTTTATTAGAACAACTTGAACTCGTGTGAATTTTTCACATCAGTGGATTTTTCCATTAGTGAATTTTTCACATCAGTGGATTTTTCCATTAGGCTTAAATTGTTTGCACATTAATCGGCTGAAAGTATTTAATTATAATTGAATTATCTTTGTATAAAACATAATGTATTATTGAAACAATATTAATATTATTATTATTATTTAAATAGGTCATTAACCTATAAAGTCTCTTTATTGTATCGTACATTTATTTATAACTCAACCAGATTGTCTATAGCGAGTTTTTAAGACGGTGTTATTGGTCTCTCTCTCTCTCTCTCTCTCTCTCTCTCTCTCTCTTGTAATGTTCTATCTTCCCTATACATTTTCCCACAAGTTTCTTTATTCTCCTTTCTTTTCTTTTTTTTCCACATCCTATCATCTGTTCACCTTCATGATCATCTTCTCCCCCCACTAAACTTCCAGTCTGCCAGCTGATACTGTCTAGTATAATCTGCACTTTTATCATGGCCTATTATATATATATCATATAATCACAACCTTATAATTTCAAATTAATAATAATACTAATAATTATCTACTACTAGTATATTTAATTTTATGAACCATCTGACGTGAATCTATCTTGTTCTTTTCAATTCACTTTAAGATTTTACTTTCTCTTACTTATGGTAGTAAGAGAAGTATTGCGACCGTAGCAAATTTTCGTGACATCGAATTTACACCGGAAATACATGTTTGGAATGTCCCTTAACTCTAATAAAATGGTTTTGTTAGACCCGGACAATAAGGTTTTTAAACACAAAATCGGATGGAATAGGATTTTCAGTTTTTTTTTAGCGATTTTCTCGGTAATGGCTGCCACACGATTTTTCTTTAAATTTTTTTGCCTCAGCTGCACATACAAAGATTCTAAAAGAAGACTAAAAACTTTTTATTTGATACATTTTTCTGGAAAAATTCATTTAAGAGAGGTTATTTTGATGGTGTGTGGGGGGGGGAGTTATGCTTTGTTCTTTCGTGCTGTTTCTCTATTTACTCTTCGATTCTATCATCAAAATAATATTATTCAGATTTAAACATGACAAAATTCTGAGTCTGAAGAAAATCGATTGAACGGAAGTGCGTCTTTATTGAACAGTTTTTTTTTGTCAGTTTTGTGCATAAAAAACCATACATATGCAGACTTACCACTTTTGTCTGAAACTTTTTGCTGAAAATTCATTTAAGGGTGGTTTTGAGGGAGTGTGGTTCGTTATGGTTTTTTAAAAAAAGTTCCATATTTTGATTAATTTTAGTTTTCAGTATTATACTTTAGTTCTTTTTTGTGGTCATTGACCGGTTTCGGGCGTTCACCCATCATAAGGATGTTTTTGTCCAACAGTGTAATAACATAGACTTGTACAGAGCAAATACAGTTGATACACTCGTATATGCTCTGTGCAAGTCTATGCTATTACACTGTTTGATCAAAAATATCCTGATGACGGGCGAACGCCCGAAACCGGGTCGACGACTACAAAAAGAAGCAGGCTATCATGGAAAATGTCTCTGATGCTTACCAGCTCTGCGGAACCAGCCACAATAACTGAGAATTACGAGTATATGTTTGTAGAGAATCATTTAATTATAAACTATGTTCATTGCAGTAAGAGAAAGTTGTTGTTTCTCATACTACTGTAAGAGTCTGAATGTGTGTGTGTGTGTGTGTGTGTGTGTGTGTGTGTGTGTGTGTACGTATGTGTGGAGTCTGAATGTAACTCAAAAACTTGATATTTAGTTTGATACCGTCAGGAGACCCTGATTATAAGGTTTTGAACAAAATTGGTCGACCGGAAGTACCATTTCGCTGAATTAATTTCTCATCTTTCGAAAATTGTTTTTATTTGAAACATTTTTTTTTCCAAGAGGAAGGGTTTAGGAGAGGGGTCAAGTTTTCCCTCTAAAGTGCCATTCCAGGTTATTGTAGTATTCTATTAACTATGTAATATTAATTACGAATATATGTGATTCCAAGATTGCGAGTTTGAAGAAAATCGCGTCTCAGCGGAAGTGTAACTTACTGAACATTATTTCATTCCTCCTCCCCAATAAAGACATACCAACGGGTTTCTATAAACTTGGTATACTAACCATTCATACAGAGACCTATCGTCACTTTTGTTATGAAACAGTTATTTATTATGAGAGACTTTATTTTAGAGTGCTTCTGAGGGGACTGGGAAAGTCATGCTTCAACAAAAAATTTGAAGACCCCCCCTAAACATTTGTAATAATTATAAGTTTGTCAATTTAATTGTGTTGAATGGCAGATGAGAAAGTCACCAGCCGTGAGTTTCACGCCAGATTTTTAAATTAAAAAACCATCAAACATTTAAACGACCTGTGAGTGGCTTTGTTAGCGGAAAGATACTGATGTATATTGAATTTTTTTTTTTCTTTTTTTTTAAAAGGAAAGTTTATTATCACAGCTTTCCCTAGAATAGAATTAAATCAATTTTTACTTTTACAAGCTCTAATAGTTTTCTACTATAAAGTTTAGTTAAGATTAATATCAGCCATTAGTTGGTAAATCTATATCGTAATCAGTCACATTAACCATGTCTTAATAGTAAGTATAATTTGTGATTGGTAATCTTATATAACCTCATGTGTCCACCATACTTTTTAAAAAAGGAAAATTTTCAAAATTGAGATTTCATCGGAAATGTGTGCTTTAAAGCTTAAAAAATAAAAATAAAAAATCTGCTGTGAAACACTCACACAACTTTCTCTTACTCCAGTTCTCAAAATTATAATTGACAAATTTTATATATTTTGTGTACCAAATTTAATGAAATTCGTCGTAAACTGAAATAAAACTGTTCGGTAAAAGGCCACTTCCGGTTTACTAATTTTCTTGAAACTCGTAATTTTTGCCATCTATTTATTTTTAATTAATTTTGTTTGAATGACAGAATTGCATAATCAACTATGATAGCACTTTAGAGAAAAACATAATCCCACCCCATCCCCTAAAAGTGCCCTTAAATGAATTTTCCCAGAAACATTTTAAATAAAAGTTGTGGATCATTGTAGGTTTAGTTGATATACCAAGTTTAAAGAAAATCGTCGGAGCCATTTTTTAGAAAAACGCAAAAAAGTAAAAAAAAAAAAAAAAAACACTATAAAGTGGTACTTCCGGGTGAGGAATTTTGACAGATAACGTATTGTCAGATCCCATGGAGATACGTAAATGGAATATAAAGTTTCAACTTTTCTGGTTTTTCGTTTTTGAGCTATGCTGCACACTCACAGACCATTTGCTAAAACCTACTTTTTTGGACCTCAAAACGGATATTTCCGGTGAAAATTCTATATCGAAAAAAAACAGATTTTTTGGGGGGAATTCTGGGGGAATAATAGTATCGTCATGCTTTCCTCTAAAATACCCCTTTAATAGAAATATGGTTTTGCCACTTACATAGTATTAATACTCACATTGGAAGTATTGATAGAATTCCAGATTTGAAGAAAATCGGCTTACCGGAAGTGCGATTTTTACAGTATAGATTTTTGAGTCCTTTGGATAATTTTCTCGAAAACAATTACAACGATTTTCTTTAAACTTGAAACTGTATACACAGGGAAATGTATCACTTTTATTTTAAACGTTTTCTAGGCGGAGAAAAAATGGTTTTTATTGGGTGGAGGGAGGGGTATTGAACGGTCTGTCAGTAAGTTTAAATTTAAATTTAAGCACAAGCATAATTGGTTTTGGCAACATAAGGCCACTCAGGTGTACAAGTCAAATCCCCACCACCATGTTCATGGGCCGGCCCAATTAAAACATCGTAACGTTGTAATTTTAAAGAAAAATTTCTCAATTAAATTGTATTAATTAGTGTAAGAGAGGTATAGTGTGAGTGTTTCACTCCAGATATTTTTTTAAGGCTGAAATATCCCTGGCAGTTACTGGTTTTATTGTTACTTTAAAAAATCCTGCTTAAGGCCTTGCTGAAGGCTAAATCTTTAAAAGGTGAGCCCCCCATCCTCCCACGGAGACGTCCGTCGGAATATAGGTTTCAGGGCATAAAACATATATAAAACTCGTTAAAACATAATTTATTTTTTTTTAATCCTAAAGGAATCATTGATACTGTTCTCAATTCTAACTTACAACATATGCCTTCTATATAATTAGGTGAATATACTTAAGAAACAGGTATAAAGCACGATTTAAGAAAAACAAAAACAGGCAGGTGTGTGTGCTTTTTTATTTATAAAAAAAAAAATAAGTTTACAAAAACTTGCGTGAGTGAAGATGAAGTAAATTTCTAGACTGGTTTGAGCTTTGAACTTTTATTTTATTATTTTATATTGCACATTATTTTGTGTTTTTTTTATTTTTACAGTCGAGCATTGGGTGGGGGTTATGTCAAATTTTCGAACTTTTGTATTCACCGGAAATACATGATCCCTACGTCGCCTGTTAATAAGTTTTCCTTACACAATTGTTTCTTACCCCTTTTACAATACAGTTACATATAAAATGATAAATTTTATTTAAACTACAAAGTTTGTTCATTCGTCTTAACATAAATGATTATGGGATGATTGGGAAGCATGTGGGGGAAGTGAAGTGCGCACGTCAGTGGTTAATTATATTTAATGTATTTTGGAATAAATAAAAAAGAAGTCCTTTATTCCAAAATACATTAATGTTATGTTGTAGGTAATACATTAGTGGAAAGCATAACACTACTATATTCCCTCAGAACCTCCAAAAAATCAATTTACGCGGGAAAATGTGTCAGATAAAAGTGATAGTTATGCGTGTAGATAGATATACGAAGTTTAAAAAAAACAACTTTGGAACCGTTTTCAAGAAAATTACGCAAAACTTAAAAAAATAAAACAGTAAAGTCGTACTTCTTTGGATGGATTTTGTACGAAACCTTTCGTATCACTACACCTAAACGGAATATCTTTTTGAGTTATTCTGATGAAAATATATACACGCAAACATACTTATATACATCATAGCTTGCTTCTTTTTGTAGTCATCGACCGGTTTCGGGCGTTCGCCCATCATCATCAGGATGTTTTTGTCAAACAGTGTAATAACATAGACTTGCACAGAGCTAATCAGTTGATACAGTCAGTCTATTTGATACAGTATTTGTTCTGTGTAAGTCTATGTTATTACACTGTTTGATAAACGCATCCTGAAGATGGGCGAACGCCCGAAACCGGTCGATGACCACAAAAAGAAGCAGGCTATCTTTCCGGTTCTGCGGACCCAACCACAGCATACTTGTATACCATTCGCTGAAAACATTTTTTCATTCTCAGCGCACCTTCCAACATATATTTCCGGATACGTGATTTCGATAATTTGACGCGATTGCAATAATTCCTTTCTTACCGGGGAACAATTGTGTGTGTGTGTGTGTGTGTGTGTGTATGTATCTTATATGTATATGTTTAAAATGTCTCTGATGTACATAAGTATGTTTTTGTGTGTATATTTTCATCAAAATAACTCAAAAACGAAAAAAAATCGCGGTTAAGCTCAACCTTGATATTCCGTTTAGGTGTACCAATGCCGTATCTGGAAAATATCTCACAAATGAATTAACAACAGAACCTTAAATTTCATATTCCATTTAGAGTTACACACCACCAACTCGGAATTGATACGAAAACTCCACGGCCAGAATCCAGTAAACCGGAAGTGTGTGATTTTCCTGGAAATCGTTACAGCGGTTTTCCTTTGAAGTTTCTTTGTTAAATACATACACTCACACACAAATCCCTAATAATTTTACTTGGCTCATTTTTCCAGGAAAATTAGTTTGGAGAGAAGGGGTTGGGGGAGCTGTATAAAATTTTAAACTTTTTTCAAAGTGCCAATATAATGTGTATGGTCCTATAACCTTTTAAAATACTTTAATTGCAGTCCTAGTATAATACCCAATTTGATGAAAATCGTTTAACTAGTATTGCGACTAGTAGATGGGTTTTTTCCATGTTTCACGATATTCTCCAGAATTTTTTAATGGTTGATTTGGCGGAAGTGAGTCGTTAAAATGTTATCTCTATCTTAGATAATATTATGTACATGGTAATAATTAAGATAAACTAAATATGGTTATAGTAAAAATTATGATTTTCAAGTAAAATCTTGTCTGACAGAAGTATGAGAATTGCCAGAAGAGAAAGTTTTATCGAATCTTGATGGAAATATGGAAGAAATTTTCTTCTTCTTTCTGTTCGGAGAAAATTGTTATAATTTTATAAAGTATTAACGGAAAAATTGAAAAATTTTAGTGCTTGTTTCATTATATTTTTTTCTTTTTAGCAATTCTGAATTCACATAACAGTTAAATAAAAATAATATAAGATTAGATAATTTTGACTCGTAGCATGTATATAGAAATAAAAGAGGATGTAGTCCCTTGTGTGGGGACTGTTTATAGCGCACCACACTACCTGGAGGTAGTAGTGCAAGACTGGAACTAGTATATCATTACACGTTTGTGGCCGAGGAACCAGTTTGGGTAGTTATGTGCGGCAAGTTCTTCTACCGGCCTCTTCTTTCTTCATCTACTTCTTCGGGTACCATCTTCTCAATGTAAAAGACCTGAGAAGTAATGGGAAAGGAAGAACATCTGCCTTTTTTTTTTTATATATATATATTAATCACGTAGTTTTACCTTTCCCCCTACCCCATTATATTTCACACTAATGTTTTTTCTCTCTATTTTTAAAAGTTTAATTTCTAGAATTTTTACAAAAAAAAAATATCTTGTGTGAATCATTCACACGACTTTCTCACTCATTGCTGTTAGATACAATAATTAAGTGTAAAATGATTTTCTTATTTACTCATTTGTGCTAACATTAAATGAATGACAAAGGTTATCAGTCAATTAATTACCAGTCCAAGTAAGTAGAAGAACGGTGATTACTATGTAGTCCAGAAGTGAGCGGCCAATAACATTGAACGAAGTTCGTATAATATTTAAAATTTAACGCCAAAATTTCGTTATAATCGTTTCAGAGAAAATTCCAAAAACAGAAAAAAAAAAAACAACTAAAAAATCCTATTCTGTAAAGACGCCGCACTTCCGGTTAACAAAATTTTTTTTTCCTTCCAAATTTGAAATTCTAGCAAAGCTTCTAATGTACATATATTAATAATCTATCAGTTGTAGAACCGTATACTATATCGAAGTGGTTGATTTAGAGGAAAGTTAAACGCTACTGTTACCTCAGAACCACGCCAAAAAAAAAAAAAAAACGGTTTCTCCGGTAAAATGTTTCAGAAAATTTTTGGAGCTGTTTTGGAGTAGGTAGGTAACTGTACAAAAAAAAATAAAATCGGTTCATGGGTATTGACTTGAAAGTTACGTGTCATACGCGGCTTTTAATTTGAAACTGGAATTTTCATTTGTAATTACGTGTCATTTGCAACTTTTTACAAACACGTAAACATATACACACACACCCAGAGGGTGTGTGTGTGTGTGTGTGTGTGTGTGTGTGTGAGAGAGAGACCATGCTCTGAAAACATATTTTCATATTCAGAAGACCTCGAAACATGTATTTCCGGTGAAAACTCAATTTCGAAAATTTGACACGATCGCAATACTTACTTTCCCGGAAGTAAGAAAAAGTAATAAATATACGAATGAAGGAATTAACATTTCTTTTATTTTACCAATTTAATTTCATTTTTGTTTTAATGTAAAAAAAAAAAAAAATGTATATTGCCCTTTAGTATGCCCTCATTTCCGACATTCAGAATAAATTATTTACTTTCAATAAAAATGGTGAGAAATTTCAACCTTCTATTGTTGAAATGTAAAAACATTTCTCAACTCTACTGAACATGATTAATGTTTCTGATATTAAAATTTATTGCCTTATACGTATGTAGTAAGAACTTTGGGACTAGGATCAGAGTACACTTCATTTACTGTAAAAAGGAATTGATTTCGCGATAATGACCAAACTTACCTAATTGATTTTTCCCTGGAACATTTGAGGTGCGCAAGAATGATTTTATACCAAATAAGGTATTTAAAGAATTTGGGTTTTCATTTGGATGTGATTTGTAGGTGTTTATATGTGAACAAAATATCTCAAAAATCGAAAAAACAGAGGTGGTTCATATTTGATATCGTGTTTAAGTATTACAAGGAGATAAGACAGAAAATTGATCCGTCAACCGGAAGTACCCGTTTTTATTTTTAAACCGAAAGAATTTTTTTAATTTTTTTAATGGCTTCTAAGGATATTTAAAAATTTTCTGAGCACAATCTTTTTATGTATTGTTTTTCACGTAAGTTTTTCACTTTTTTATAAACAGTGTAATGTTTTGGTGTGTTTATGTGTTTGTAGTAGTGGTAGTGTGTAGCACGAGCGTTTTCGTATTAGGGCTTGTATGTTTGAGGAAAATATAGAATTATAAGAATAATTAAGAACACACTGGTAGAGTAAATTAAATATATTCTCTAAGAGAAATTAAGTACTTTGAATATCACAATAGCTTATAATAATTTCATATAACTTAATACTGGTATAGCTCTGATGTTTCCACCTTGATTTCTAGCACAAGTCTGTCTTTAAAATATCTCTTCTCTTTGTTTCTTCAATTCCTCCCCTGTGAGGAGAAGGGGTAGTGCAATGCCATAATTGTTCTTGTACCATACCAGTAACTGGACTTGTATACCTGGCTTGCCCTTTTGCAAGGGTATGTCACATATTTTGATAATTTTGATTTATTTATAAATTAATATATTTTAATGTTTTGCATCCATCACAACAGCTAGAGATTTCATGGAAGGTGGTAACCATTAGATTTCCCTGCAAGGTGTGTTTTTGTGTGAGCACAAAATCTGAAAAATAACAAATACAATTGCATAAGAAGGTCAATATTTAGATTCCGTGAATCGCATCATCGGATGCGACATAAGATTTTTTAAGAATCGGAAATTTTTCGGCAATTTTTTTTCTTTTAATGTAATAGCAACTAAAGAGAGATCAGCAACGAAAGAGAGTAAGGACAAGAGAGAAACAAACTTAAACTACTCTCTCGGATTGGAGTGGGAGAAACTGTATAAATATAGATGGACGGACAGTCCATGAAAAGACAGTTCGATACAGTTGAGGACAATTCAATACATCCAATCACTACGTGTCATTACCCATTTACCACTCTACCTTAAACATTTCTCTATTGTAAAGTCCAGGCAGTCTGTGTCTATTTATTAATATATTAGTTAACCAGTGTTAACAAAGTCAATCTAATTTCATCAACCACAGAAATTCTCTCCACCTAACAACACATCCATTATATTTAACTTCATATTCTAATCTACATACATAAAATAACTATCACTTTTATATATCAAACATTTTCTTATAAAAATGGATTTTGGGTGGGAGAGGGAGATTTTGGAGAAACAGTAGCGTTAAGCTTTGGGTGAATTTTTGGAGCTATTTTACGGATTCATTGAATACAAAATATGCACCATCAGTAAAAAAAATCGATGAAAATAACGAGATTATACTCGTTATACTTGCTTTTGCAATAGTCGGAGAAAGTAAAAATTAAAATATAACGTGATAGGCATGGTTAAGATTTTAAGTTGAAAAGCCTTCTTCTCTTTGTAGAGTAGAAAAGGTTGTATGGATAGAATGCCTGGGCATAGCTGGAGTTCTCTCTCCCCCTCTCCCTCTTTCTGGAGCCTCACACTTATTCTCCACAACCTTCCAATTCCATCATGTCAAAGCTTTCTCTATAGTGAGGAGGTCTCCTTTATTATGTGCTTGTAGAGGTGGGTACTATGAGCGTTGGAAATATCTTTCTCTGGTATGTGTGTGTGTGTGTGTGTCTTTGCAGTGACTCTATCTCTCTCTCTCTCATACACACAGACACACAGAGTAAGCAAATCCACCACATCTTACAGTTACTATATAGAGTAACCTTCACCCAAAGTAAGTACATTTTATATATATATATGCTTTAGTAGCTAGGTACGCCCTTTAATGCAAACATTACCCATTGACTAAAACCCGCCATGTTGGTTATGTTTGGTGTGTGTGTGTGTGTGTGTGTGTGTGTGTGTGTGTACTACCACCACCTCAGCCACCATTACTACAGCCCAATACTGCAAGGAACTTTACTTGACTTGACTTTACACCTACTTGTAACTTTACTAGAGCTTTATAATACACTTATAAATCTTAACAACATTTTCTCACCTTTACCGCCACGGGATTTAGTGTGTGTGTGCTTTGTGTGTGTGTGTGTGTGTGTGTGTGTGTGTGTGTTTGTGGTGAGAGAGAGAGAGAGTGTATAGATGTTGTGGGGGAATAAGTGCCAACCTACCACCCCGAGAAGGCAGGGAAGTGAAGAGGGCGCCAATTTCCTCATATATATAAAACCTACTCATATATTTGAAATATAACAACAAAAATTCCCGACAACTATCTTAAATCAATTTTGTTTTGGAAAAATGTTTCAAATTAAAGTAATACGTTTTTATCTATGAAGTTAGCATTTCAAGTTTAAGGGAAATCATGATAATCATTTTTCGAGATAATTCCAAAAAAAACTTTCTAGACAGAAGACTACACACGTTAGGTTTTCTTCAAATTTGAAATACTAGCAATGCTTCTAATGTAACATTCTAACATTATGTAAGTGGTAGAACCATAAATTGAATTAAAACTAGTACTTTAGAGGAAAGCATAACGCTATTATTCCTCCAGAATCTCCCACGAAAATCAATTTTCCCAAGAAAATGTTTCCGATAAAAGTGATAGGTAATTATGTTATTACAAAATGGTTATATTATCTTATATAATTCAAAGTTTTTGAGAAAATCTGAAAAAAAAAAATTTAGTGAAGCCGCACTTCCGGTTGATGGATTTTGTCCAAAATCTTCGTGTTCTAATGCGCGGTAGTAATGCCTAAATGGAATATCATGTTGCAGCTACCTGTAATTTTTCGATTTCTGAGATATTTTGTTGGTACGCACACACATACATACACACACACATAGACCATTGGCTAAAGATATTTTATTCGTATTCGTATTTTTTCGTGTTTTCCAAAATACGTATTTCCGGTGAAAACTCAATTACGAAAATCTGGCACGATCGCATTATTTCCTCTTACTGGTAGTAAGAGAAAATAAATAAGGTAATAATTTAATTAAAAATAAAAAAAAATTAAAAAGTAATTCCAAAATATATTCAATTTTAATAAAAAGGCAAAAAAGAAGTCAACAATTTTTATCAAACAGAATTGTAAAAATCGGCTGTAAGATAAATTAGTCGTATGAATTTTGTTTTTAAATTCAGGTCGCACAATTACTACAATCTGGTATAAATACAATAATAGTTTAAATTACGGTAAGTAGTCGAATATTTAATGTAAGCATCAAGCCACCATGAATTTTAAAAACTTTAGGGAGAAATTTTTTATCTGACGAAGAAAGTACTTGAATGAGTGAATAATATATAATTAAAATTAGAAATATTATTATACTTTATTTTTAGTGTAGATTATTTACACCATTGAGAGAAACTTTTTATCTCGTGTGTGTGTGTGTGTGTCCTCATATATCCAAAAACATAATCGATATACTTTAACAACTGATAAAGCTTAGTAATTACTAGAGACCCCACGTGAGTAGATTGCAAACTACTTCAAGATGATCAGAATTGGAGGAAGGAGGTGAGTTGATTTATATTCTTATACTTTTACCTTCTCATTCGCCCTCTCGTTATTCTCTCGCTATCACACACACACCCATTCTCTTTGGTATAGCATATTATTTCGGCCAAATGTTCGAACCGATATATTTAGGAGGCGGTCTCCCTAGGGATGTCTTCTTCTCACAGTATCCGGTGGTGAAGCAATGCTGTTAACATTTGATAAAACTACGAGTTGAATTTTTTTTTTCCTTTCTTCTTCTTCTGGTTGCCCGTTATTACGGTGAAGAGTTCACAGTTTTCCTTAAGGGATCACCTGGACTCCTACACATTTTCACAGTCTCCTCTAATGTGGCTTCAACTTCTTACATTATCGTCTTCATCATTACCCTCTTGGGAAATACTGTCCTTTTTTTCTTCTCTCCCCCCCCTCTGTTCCCTGCCTACAGTCCACAATCCTTTTATTTCCAGAATTTCTAGGTACTACTTGATAGGATCGAGTTTTTTTGTTTTTTAAATTACTCTCCACGGTAAATCTACTTTTATTGGGTTTTCTTTTATTATCTTAATTGCAAGACTTTTACTTTTTGTTCTGTTCAGACTTGGATGGTATTTTAATTTCTTATAAAATGGATCCTCTAATCAGAATGTCCAAGGATCGCTTCCGTGGAATTTAACCGTGAGGATTCAATTTTTTTTTAATCACTTTTTAGGGTATATTTAAATTGGAGTTTTCATCGGAAAATGCACGTTATGAGGGGGCTCCTGAGTCCAAAAAATAAAAAAAGGTTTTTAGAAAAGTGGTCTATGTGTGTGTAATGAACAGCATAGTTCAAAAACACAATATCGGCGGAAGTTCAAACTCGACATTCCGTTTACTACGTATCACCATGAATTTTTTTTTTACTTAGTACAAATATTTGTCAACATGTCTCATCCGGAAGTAATAATTTACTGTAAATGGATTTTGCACTTTTTTTTTTTTGCGGTTTTCTCGAAAAAAAATGGGCTAAAACTATTTTTTTTTTTTTTTTTTTTTTTACTTAGTACCATCGAACTACTACACATATTTAAAAACATTTCTCTAGAGAAAATTCTCATATTAGGTGTCTTTTTGGGAAAAGGTGGGATTACGTGCTATTTTAGTTTATTATACGATGGCTTCATCTAAATATTTTAATTGAAATGAAATGTGTTGACCAAATTCCAAGTTTGCAAAAAAACAGTTGACCGGAAATGCGTTTATACTGAATTGTTTTCTCTCTTTTTTCAGTATTCTGCGATTTTTCTCCTTAAAAACACCGACGGATTTCATTAAATTTTGTATACTAACTATAGAGAATATAAATAACTATATACTAATAGTTATATAATAATAATAGTAAATATATAGTTAATATATATAATAATATGTAAATAGATAATGTATACTAACTATATAAATATAGAGATCTATCATCACTTTTGTTTGAAATTTTTTTTCTAGAAAGTTCGTTTAAAGTAATTTTGTTAGGAGGGGGGAGAGGTTATGGTTTCCTCAAAAATGTCATTTTATTAAATTTAGATTGTCCCATTGATTCAAAGTTGAAGACAAATGAGTATTTCATACGGGATTTTTTTTTTTTAAACTAATTTTGGGTTTACAAAATTTTTTGGGCCTCCTTTATTTAAAATAACTCCCTGGGCCTATCAAGTTTTACCTGTTTCTTTAGTGAAAACAGGTAGAATTTTCTTCAAGAATAGCCCTCTTAAATTGTTCTTTGTTTTCCACATCACAAATTCCTGACCGGGCGGCTAATTTCGTTCGTTCCACAAGCGCTCTAGGGGATTGAGTGTTTTTTTTTTTTTTTTTTTTTTTAGGCAGCTGGGTGCATGTTTAACAAACACTCTTTCCTGGCCTTTTCAGGCTGTATGTTTTAGGTCATTGTCTGTGAAAGCATCACTGTTATTTGAAACATTTTCATTTTCTCCTCCCTCCCAGAGGACGCCCAAGCTTGGTATTCCGTTTTGGTAAATACTACCGCATTTGACACAAAAGTTTCAGGCAAAATCCATTAACCGAAAGTGTGACTTTACTGAATGTTTTCTTTTCAACAATTTTCTTGAAACTTCGCATACTAGCTACACACACACACACATGCAACCTATCATTTTTTTATTTGCAACATTTTTCAGGGATAATTGATTGACTTCAGGGAAGCGTTCTGAGAGTATGCATTTCGGTAGCGTTATGCATTTCGCTAAATAACCAGCCACTTTAATAAAATGTATGGTTTTATCATTTACAAATTATTAATATACTGTAACGTTTTTGCCTCTAAACTAGCTACTGCAACTAGTTTCTAAGTCGGTTCGTATAGATAAAACACTCTAAACTTCAATAAGACAAACACCAATTTATTGTTTAACACAAAAAATTTCAAATAAAGCATTTAATAATAATTAATACACAGTTTAAACCAATAAAAGTTCACTTAGTTCACTTTTTATACACTTTTTCACAAATGCACACTTCGTTTGTAACAAGACTCTCTAGATTGACTCTAGCTGTTGTTCACTTTTATACCAGTGGAGAAAGGCCTGGAAAGTTCTAGCACATTCTGGAAAGAGCTAGAGCGCCCCGCCAGCGCTCCCTAGCGGCCACTAGGAGAACTTGAGGTACCTGCTTTCTCTCCTAGATGGCACCAGTGGCTGCGTTACAATACATTAGAAGTTGAATATGTGGATGGGTCCGCAATGCTGGATAACATCTGGTATTTTATCCGTCATAGTGTGTATATTTACATTGTTCCTGACCAGTTTCGGATTTTCATCCATCGACAGAGCAAATTCACCAAGTTTGGGTAGAGAGTTCACTTCAGCTTAATGTTTCTCTTACACTCACACTTGTTGGTTGTGTATATGTATATATACAACCAACAAATATGAGTGTAACAATGAGAAACATTAAGTTGAAGTGAACTCTCTATCCAAACTTGGTGAATTTGCTTTGCTCTGATAATGGATGAAAATCCGAAACTGGTCAGGAACAGTATAATATAAATATGCATGCTACGACGGATAAAATATCTGCCACATTAGGAACACTGATAGAATTTCCAAATTTGGAAAAAATCTGGTTAACCGGAAGTGCAGCTTTACAGATTAGGTTTTCAAATTTTCTTTTTGTATTTTCTCGTAAACGGTTACAATTAAAACATTTTTTTGGGGAAGAATTTCCGTTTTCAATTGAAGTTTTAAGGGGGGGTCTGTCAGTTAAGGTTTAAATTTAAACTGCACAAGATTTATTGATTTTGACAAAGGACACGCCACACTAGTCTGCTCAGATAATAATGGCTCCTGCCACTATTTTCTTTGCTAATGGCCAGCTCCACTGAACATTGTAAACGTTGCAATTTCAAAGAAAATTTGTTATTTCAATTGTATTAACTGAAGTCGTCAGATTTTTTTTTTTTTTTAATCAAGGGGGCTTCAAAAATATTGGAAAATCCTGTTACTTAGGCAACAGTTCCATTTGCAGCGATAAGAGAAATTAATGAGAGCACTTCTTGCGGAAATAAATATTATAAATGACGTACAGTTTTTCCTCTTTTTTTTTCACTCCATACACTTCTGCAGCTGTTGTACGCCCTACTCTCCTACCCTTTCTCTCTCTCTATCCTCTTCACTCTCTTATAGGCGACTAACATGTGATTCTTATTAGCGCCTAGTTGTCAAGAAACCAGTTTATCTTAAATACCAGATCTTGTTCTTCTTCTAATAGGAAGTGTAACGGCTTCTTCCTTTCCTATATCATCCCATCAATTTTTTTTTTTATTTATTTGTTCTTTAATGTTCATTTGTTAATAAATTATGTTGTACTAGTTTTATTTTTTTTTTTTTTATGTCGATGTTTTTTTTTATCGATTAGCTTTAAATGAAAAACTAGGTCATTTTATTAGTTGTTGTTATAATTAATGCAATTATCTAATTTATCACGAAACACTGACACATCTTTCTCTTAATTTTGCTTACTCTTCTTAATTAACAGATTTTGTTTAAAGTTGGGGAAACATTTATTCATTGGCCCTAACATAAGTACAGAGATGGTGGGTTATGTATATATAAGAGAAGTATAAGAGAAAGTAAATAAGTGGATGAAACGCCCAGGTGAATAGGTGGATGTAAGAAAATGAGCGCTGGGAAACATAAGAAAATGATTGGAGAGACAGGAAAAGTAGAGTTCAGGCCAGGATATAACACAAGCCAAATTATTGAATTCTAATAAATCTTCCAATTAAATCTGGTGCTAACCGAAACAGCAGTCTCATTCATTCAAGCCTAATGTATTTTCAGTACTAAGCACCCTCTACACTAAAGAAGTAGTCTATAAGTTCATACACCTATCCATATCATCTAGTATAGACCATGTTCTTTAACAGGTTCAATTGAAGCCATAACCCTAACATCAGGAATCATATGATGATTCCATAAAAATTATATTGGATTATACCTTTTAGAAGTATTAATCACTGTACTTACTATAATCCAATGATGATTACGATTATACCTCTGATCTATGGTTTTAAACCCACCATTCTGGTGGTAGGTAACAAAGCTGATAGCAGCTGAATGTGATTGATTATACTGTAATCCTACAAAACAGTATACCTAGATCAAACACTAATAACACGCTTGAAACTCAAACTTACAGGAAAAAATCTGGTGTAATATACTTACATAACTTTCTCTTATTCAAGTTTTCAAAATTGTAATTTACAACTTTTATAACTGGTATATCAAATTTAATGAAATTCATCGGTGTTATTATGGAGAAAATCGCAAAAATTGAAAAATACTTTCTACTAAAAATGCACTTCCGATCATCCGTTTTTTTTTTTCAAACTCCAAATTCAACAACATATTTAATTCTAATTAATGTTATCTAGATGATAGAATTGTGTATAAACTGAAATAGCACTTTTGAGGAAACCGTAATCCCACCTCTCCCACAAAAGTATCCTTAAATGAACTTTCTCGGAGAAATTTTACAAATAAAAGTTGTAGCTCTTTGTATGTGTGGATACCAAGTTTGAAGAAAACCGTTGGAGCCAGTTTTTAGAAAATCGTAAAAAAGTAAAAAAATCAACTAGTAAAGTGGTACTTCCGTTGAGAAATTTTGACAGATAACTACTGTCAGATCCCATGGTTATATCTAAACGGAATATCAAGTTTGAATTTTCTCCGGTTTTTCGTTTTTGAGCTAAGCTGTTCACACACACACACACAGACCATTTTCTAAAAACCACTTTTTTCGACTCAGGGGACCTCAAAAAGGATATTTCCAATGAAAACTCGATATTAAAATTTTGACACGATTACAATACTTCCTCTTACTGGGAGTAAAAGAAAAACGTTTCAAATAAAAGGGAAGGTTTTTTATATGTATTCGTACAATTAGAATTTAATGTTTTTAATAGAATCATTAGAACCATTTTTGATTAATATCTACAGAACAACTGTTCTGTAAAGGTGGCACTTCCGCTTGTTAGATTTTTACAAAAATATTGTCAGAATATCAAATAATTCGATTTTCCACGAATATAAAATTTGCCACGATCGCAGTACTTCCTGTTCTAGAAGTAAGGTAAATTAATAATTACCCCTTAGCCCTTCAAACCAGATGTTATATTTTTAATTTTATTATTCAGATATCATATAACCGAAGACCGGACTCTCTGTGGCTGTAGAGTACAATAAAGTGGACTTCTCTGCCCCCCTACCTTGTTATTTTGGCCTTCTCATACGCGCACACTTGCCCAATCCCAAAACCATTTTGTTGGCGGGACTGTCTCAAGGCGGGCCAGATGTTTTATTTAGTTGAAACAAACCGAACCCTACAATTGAAAGAATTCGTGTCGTCAAACATGTTCGTGAGATTTCTTTCTTTCTGGTCTCCCTTCCTTAAATAACCCCCAACTCTGCCTCACACACACACACACACACACACACACTCCCTCCCTATCTTCCTTCTGCATGTCTGCCACCTTCCTTCTATTCCCCCTTAATCCTTTTTGTATCTTCTTTCACCTTCTTCTTTTTGCTCTCTGTATCATCCAATAATGATAGTGGGGTGTCCGCTCTTTGATCGTGCCTTATAACAATACCTTTGGCATTTCTTAAATTAAGAATTCACCTTAAACATAACAATAAATAACAAATTCTTAGAGTTCATTTTACTCATATTTTCCTTTGTAATTATTCATTTATTTCCATTCTCAGCTTGGGCATACCTCAGAATTTCTTTAGTTTGGTTTGAATGTTTTTCCGTTTTTAGCTTGTAGATTTTGAATATTGTGAAAATGTTTTGCGGAATGAGGAAGTGTTACGGTCGTATCAAAATTTCGAATTTGAGTGATTACTGGAAATCCACTCAAACGATTTTGTCTTAATGAAGTTAAAGAATTATAAAACTGACAGATTTTTCTTTAAATGTAAATAAGAGGTGGTGAGGATATATAAACCCAAGGCCGGTAATAGTTGAAGTGAATTCCAGTAGAGAACGTCAATAACACCGAACCAACCTAATTATTATTATTATTGTTATTATTAATGGGTGCTCGAAGTTGCGGGACTAAGGCCAATATGGCTTCCCCTCCCCCCCCCAGCTTGCACACACAAAAGAAACTTATAAGAAGCCTACCCCAGCAATCTGCCGGTCTGACACCAATATCTTAATAAGATATCCTTAATCTTCAACTCTCACAACTATTCCCTTGACCGTGTTGCCCAATGTAATATTCCAAATTTGCGGAATGTAGTATTGGTGGCTAAATGGAAACACTGGATATAGGTAGTGTTACACATTTTCTCGGACTGCATCGTCACAATTCTGACGACCAAAGGACTAAACGTCTATTTTATGTTTAGATACGGAATAATACCCGCTCCATCTGAGTGACATGGTAAATCCCAACCTTTTTCAGAAGGATATTTGCAAAACCATTAGACCGTGGTCAGGCTCTGCTTGGATCAGTGACCATTCTAGGCCTTTAAGTAGGGGACTTGTTCTCTCTGGTAAATGGTACCACGGGATCGTGAGTCAGCCCGGCAGAGCTTGCTCTGCACTCACGATCTGAGGAAAGGTTTCGTGGGGGTCGAGGTTTCGTAATAATGATAGTGGTGGAGTCCAAGTGATCTATTTTGTAGGTGGGAGTTGGTTGGTTTGCCTACGGGAATAGTTCCACCTTCTCCCATCCCATCACAACGTCATGTCCATTTTATGTAAATTCCTGGCTACTCCGTGCGTGTTTATACAATACAACTGCCAGAACCTCAATTTTATCCTACTTAGGAAGAGAAAATATTTCAAGTACCCCCCTGTCTTATAAATCTGTTAGCCTGGAGACAACCTTCCGCGTTTTCTCCAGTTCCCTATTCCTACATTGTTTGATTTCTCTGTTGCAAAATTGCTTGGTGACGGGACCACTATAGCCAGCTTGTTCGCCCACTCATTACTATCTATACCTGCGCTCCAGGTACCTAGAAAAGCTCAGTCAGCTCCTCTGAGCATTAAAAGATTAAAAGCTCCAGTACTCCAGTTATGGAAACCTTTAGTGCAGCTTGACTAACAGAAAAAACATTTGTAATTAAATATATATGTATATGTTCTATATGTACTATAGTGTATATATATATATATATATATACTGTACTGAAGTGGTACTTTAGAGGAAAGCTTAACATTACTATTCTTTCTGAAAACATGAAAATAATTTTCCTGGAAAAATGCTTCAAACGACGGATTTATGTGTGCGTGTTTGGATGGTATACAAAGTTTATAGAAAATGTTTAGAGCCATTTTCAAGAAAATCGCGTAGAACTGGAAAAAAAATATCATTCAATAAAGGGATCCTTCCGGTTGATGGATTTTCATTAAAACCTTATTGTCCTCCATTAGAGGATTATGTCGAAAATAGGTTAATGGGAAGATTCATTTAATATACGAGTCATTAATTTCAATTTATCATTAATTTATAACCATTTATCTCTTTTACTTATTGAATAACTTTCTAGTAATTATCACAAAGTTTTTTGTTCTTCAATCCAGTAGTACACAGAAACAGACAAGTGTCATTACAACATAATTCATAATAATAATATTAAATAGCAACTAAACAAAGCACATAAACTAAACAATCCCGTTAGTGTATCCTGAATACTTAGCAATAGTAGAATAAATGCTTAAGAGCTAATTCTTTTAAAAGAAGAGCAAATACCGAAGAGCTGTTCTTCCACTTTTATACCATCAGGTTATATATTGATCTTTTCAATGCACATTCAACACACATAGTTTAGAAACAAAAAATCTGGTGTGAAACACTCACACAACTTTCACCTACTCAAATCAGGTACAATTTAAATTAACAAATTTTCTTTAAAATTGCAACATTTTGAATGTTCAGTTAGACTGACGTTAAAAACAGATGGTAATATTTGTATACCTGAGCGACCTTGTGTGGAGCGTCTTGTTTCAAAACTAACAAAGATTATGTGCTAACAAACAGGACTTCCAAAACAAAACTAAAGTGAATTTGTTCGGAAAAAAATGATTCAAATAGTAGTAATTCGTTCAGTGGCCGTTCCATGTTTAAAGAAAACCGTTTTAGTAGTTTTCCTTCCAAAAAACTTAAAAACATATTCTGTAAAATCGCAGTTCCTACAAAGTTTACAGGAAAAGCTTAGCGCTACTTCTAAAAAATAAATTTTCCCGTGAAAATAATATGTATATATATATATACGAAGTTTGAAAAAAAATCCTTCGATCTGTTTACCAGAAAATCGCTGTAAAAAACCCAGTGAAGTTGCACTTTCGGTTTATGGATTTTGTCCGAAACCTTCGTATCAGATAGGGTGGTAGTATCTAAACGGAAGTCCAAGTTTAAATTTCCTGCGATTTTTAATTTTTGAGCTTCTTGTTCGCAAATGCACGAATCATTCGATGAAAACATTTTTTTCGCACTTAGAAGGCTTCAGAACATGCATTTCCAAAAGGAAGGAAAACACATAGAACAAAAGAACAAAAGCGCGGCTTCACAACTACATTGCATTGCTACTTACATAGCATTCTTATCAATCAGAAAGATATCGTTTAAATATATATATCAAATTAAAATTTATAAAAATATAATAAAGTAGAAAAACATTATAATTGTGAGAACATAAACAACATATATACAATATAAAAGAATTCATCAAACAGTAAGTAATATCATCATTCTAAATACAATAGTCAAAAATAATTCAAACCTAAATTGATTTATCGGTCATATAAATGAAAGTTTAAAATTCCTAGAGAATCAGAAATAATTGATTCTGCCAAGGTTGTCAAATGATTTCGGTCTACTCCGACCTCGTCAAAAAAAAATCTGCCAGTCAGCTCGGGTATAGTACAGGGAGAGCCAAACCATAATCCACGGACGTGAAATTCCCTCTCACCATATTCTTCTCGAAACTTTTCCTTAAAGAAGGTTATGCATTTATTGTATATGCTCTGCTTTTTGTTTGTTTATTTTTTCGACCTGGTTCTTATCGTTATTTTCAAAACGAATAGTAGGATCTATAACCCAGGCAAGCTTCTTACTCTGGTGAAAGGCAATAATGTCGGCGAATCTAGTGGAACCTTCGTCATCAACTACATACACCTCCTCCAGACACGTGTAGCCCTTCTCCGCCAAAAGTTCCATTATTCTATGTTTGGTGTTATGGTGGCGGCGTGTCACAAGGAGCATATTATCTGGGCAACTACCTAACCATGGGAAAGTGTTCCATTCTCCCTGCCGCATTTACGACAGAGGGGCCCAATATCTCTTGTAGCTTGGCTACCAGCTCCAGGAACACCACTTGGTGGAGCATAATTAACATTTAATTTTAGGGCATTGGTCCATTCTGACCTGGAAAGAAGTGTTTTATGGGGCTTGACCAATGTTGTAATGGGGCTTCGCATTGACAGCGAAGCAGCCCGAGACCTCGATGTCGGAATTTCGAAAATTTGACATGATTCGCAATAAGGCTTGCCAGCCAAGTAGTTTGGTTTTGGTTTGGTGTACTTGCATTGGCTACAAACTCATATCTCACCAAAACATATGCACGTCTAGTAGATATTTCTACGCTTATACAGATTACGAATATAGGACAGCATGAAGATGCTAATAGATCTTGTAGATTTCGTGTTCGATTTCTTGACTATATCCTACACTATCTCTTCATTCATCAATCTAACCTATTTAGCGGTCAGTTGCTAGAAGTTTGGGTTGAATGTTGACAGAGACAGAGTGTTTAAAAGTGGGTGGGTAAAGTTCCGGGGCAGTGTCTATATAATGGTTTTGATGTGTGCGTACTAAGAAGCTTTAGTTTTAGACTAAACTGTCCTCAACAAACGTTTAGATTCGTAGGAAGATTGCAAGACTTGTTACCCCACTAGATTTGAAGGATCAAAATCTAATTTCGTATATAAATAAAGGATTCTCTTAAATAATTTTTAGTTTTACAATTCCACTGACACGGTAATTTATATAGGATTAAGTTTCATTTATTACTTACTAGCAGTGCGGTGATAAAGAGAGTTTAATGGAAGAAAATGAATGAATACCGCTATACCATTTATTTGCTAAGTTGTTGCATTCTCTAGTGTTAAAGTGTGGCGGCATTATAATTAAACGTTATTGAATTGGTGGTGGATTTTTAGAGTAGCAAGGGAAGAAGTCGACCGAGCGACACTCCTTTAATTGATGGATTTTCACTCTGCCCCCACTTTCTCTCTACCACCACACAATACACCCCCCACTTTTTAGCTACAAAAAAAAATCTACTACCTCAGAAATTTTTCAATTTTTTTTTTTTTTTTTTTTTTTTTTACACTATCGATAAATGGAACTTTCGTTATTCTGTCGTAATGATTTCTTCTTTTGCAATTTACTGATAAAACCTTCATGACCAAAGAGGCCATTAAGTGCGCTTATTTTTTTTAAGTTATAACATTGGTTAACAACAAAGTTTATGTAACAGACAGACGGACAAACATTTTTTTGTTTTCCTTATTTTTTAAATATAGTTATTTCTTTTTTTTATGCGTATCGAAACCATAACGAGTTTGATATGTTTTTTTTTATATGAGTGTATGTGTGTGTGTGTGTGCGCGTGGGTGTGAGTACGGGAATCATGGTAACATGAACTTTGATTGAATAGAAAAATTCTACTTGTTGATATGCATGGTGTCCTCCAGTTTTCTTCTTATTTTGTTACTCTCAATTCTCTTACTGCCTCTTTCTCCACACTTCTACTCTTCGGATTGACTCCCTTTGACTCCCTAGTGAGAGAGAAATCTCTCTCTCTCTCTCTTTGCTTATCCCCATGGTTACCTACTGTTTATTTTTTTTATTTTTTAAGGATCCTGTTTATATGTCTAGGGAAGGTCCCTTGTTTCCCACTTCGTGGCCTTAAGGTTGATATTCCATGGACACGTCAAGTAAGTCGATCTCTCTACTCATCCTCACTTATTCCACTCACTCTCTGTATCTTTTTTTTTTTTTCTTCAACAGACTTGTTATACAAGGACCGGATGGACCTGTAACTCTTGTGGTATACAAAGAGTAGTTTTGTTTCTTATTTCTCACAAGGCTATCCTTTCAAAAAATTTATAAAAAAAAATAAAAGAAAGAAAAGAAAAATACTATAAGCTTTTTCCACTGTCGTCTCTTTTGTTGTTGTTTATTTAGGTTACCTATTACGTCCTAGTTACGCTAAAGGGAAAGGAAAAGGCCAGTTCCCACAAGAGGCCTTGATTTCCTTTTACTTTAAATTTTTGAATATAGCTCAGACAAAACAACAGGATCTATCGTATTTTTACTTTACTGGCTTCCTTTTTCAGAGTTCATGTCCATTTTCTCCAAATCAACTCGGAATAATTTTTCTCTAAATTTGAGTTACACTTATTTAACAAATATGGACTACTTTCTCAAAACATATTTCATAAAAAGAAATACACGACATCATGCGCTAATGAAAAATCAAACTTTGTGGAACTGAACATCGACAAAATATAATCTGCAAAATACCTGGGTTTTCGGATTGAAACCGCATTACTTATAAAGCCATGTTTGGCTCATATTGCAATAGGCTTTTTAAAGGGTAAGAGGTAGTATTGCGTGCGATCAAGTAAGATTTTCCAAATTGGGTATTTCCCCCGGAAATACATGTATTGAGGGTCTCCTGAATACGAAAAAACAATATTTTTAGCGAATAGTCTGTATGAGGTATTTGTGTTTTTAACAGGATATCAAAAAAAAAAAAAAAAGCAAGATGATTTTGGACAAAATCCATAACCGGAAGTTACTAAATTTATTTTTGTTACGATTTTCTTTAAACTTCGTATACTATCTACACACCTATAAATACCTATCACTTTTATTTGAAACTTTTGCATGGGAAAATTTATTTTTTGGAGGGTTCTATGAGAACAGAAGCGTTTCGCTTTCTTCTAAAGTACTACTTCAGTATAATGTATAGTTCTACCACCTATATAATATTAATATACATTAGAAGCATTGATAGAATTCCAAATTTGAAGAAAATCGGTTAACCGGAAGTGTTGTACTACATTATAGAACAGGTTTTTTGAGTTTTTTGGGAATTTCCTCTCAAACGGTTATAATGATTTTCTTTAAACTGCTGCATAGATAGAAACTTATCAGTTTTCATTTGAGACATATTTTTCTGGAAAACTTTATTTTTATCGTGTTTTGAGGAATCTGTGATTTTTCACTTTTTCTCACTCCTAGTGAGAGGAAGTATTATTGTAATCGTGCCAAAATTTTAATATCGAGTTTTCATCGGAAATATCCCTTTTGAGATTCCCTAAGTCCAAAAAAGTGGTTATGTATGTATGTATGTGAACAGCATAGCTCAAAAACGAAAAATCGTAGAAAGTTCAAACATGATATACCGTTTAGGTATCACCATATGATCCGACAGTAGGTCATCTGTCAAAATTTCTCAACCGGAAGTACCACTTTACTGAATAGTTTTTTCACTTTTTTGCGATTTTTTGCAAAAATAGCTCCGACATTTTTGTTTTAACTACACATACAATGATCTACAACTTTTATTTGAAACATTTCTCTGAGGAAATTCATTTAAGGGCACTTTTGTGGCAGGCGTGGGGTTAGGTTGTCTTCTAAAATGCTATTTTAGTTTACCATACAATTCTGTCATCTAAATAACATTAATTAGAATTAAATGTGTTATTGAAATTCCGAATTTGAAAAAAATTGGATCACCGGAAGTGCGTTGTTACTAAAATTATTTATCAATTTTTTGTTATTTTCTCGAAAACGATTCCAACGAATTTCTTTAAGTTAGAAATACGGACTACACATATAAAGAGCTACAACTTTTCTTTGTAACATTACTTCTGATAATATTACTTAAGGGGGCTTTTAGTGGATGGGTGAGGTTATATTTTTCTGCAAAGTGCTATCATAGTTGATTATACAATTCCACCATCCAAACAAAATTAATTAGAAATAAATAGATGGCGGCCAAAATTCCAAGTTTCAACGGAATTAGTGAACCGGAAGTACGCTTTTACTGAACAGTTTTTCAATTTTCGAGGAATTTCATAAATTTGGTACACTAACTATAAAATTTGTTAATTTTGAAAACTTGAGTAAGAGAAAGTTGTGTGAGTGTTTTTACACCAGATTATTTTTAAATTTCAAATGTTAAAATTTTGAGTTTGTGCAATCTTTGTGGTGCTGTCTTTTGGATTGTCGCGTAAACACATTTAATTTCTACTAGGCGTCATTTATTCCAATCCAAAATATATCTCATACCTGTATTCTTATTTGGGACATGTTAGTTAAATTATTCAAGTTTAAATAAAATGTATTAATTAGAATTGTAATAATTACGGTTCCAAGATAGGCGTTTCACACTGGATTCTTAATAATGTCCGTAAAAATATCTAGATTGCTTTTATTTTGATAAAAAAATCTGTAAGAGATACGAAATCGATCCACCAAATTATAACAATATAATATTACCACTTGTAGGAAAAAATAAATAAATAAATAAAGTAAAATATCACAGTGTATTTCTTCTTTGTAACCAACATCTTGTTTGAAAGCGGTCTTTTGAATTATATTATATTTTAGAAGGGTACTGCCTTATTCATTTAACGAAAAAAAAAATATATATATATATATGTATAAAAATAATAATGAGAAGATAGAAATAATAATACTAAGATATTACATTACAGCATCCCTTGTAAATATTCGGTTCACTGATCTCTTTAAGATGTTTAAACGTAGTTTCATTAAAATTGTTTTCAGAAAGAAGAAAAAAAAGAGAAAATATAAGCGAAAAGATTTTCTGTATATTACCTATATATTTATTTATTTATTTATTTATTTATTTATTGAATATCTATTTTTACCTTTAAGGCTTACATGTATATATATATATGTGATATTATATAATTTCTAGGGTGTCTCAGTTCCTAGTCGCCAAACTCTGGGAATCAGTTGTACAGTTGAATTGCAACAAAAAAATGTCTTCGTTCCGCAGATATTTCACATTTTGTGCTTTTCCAACTTTTTACTACCTTACCGTATAAAATCGTTAAGAATTTCAGATTTGCTGAAACTACAAGAAATCCGATTGCACCATTCGAATTAGATTTCATGTCTGAAAATTTGTTTTAAATCTTCAGAGTCACTTAAAAATGTTGGCCTCATATCTGTACAAACATTTGAAAATTTAAAAAAATTGAAATTGTGAAAAATTCACAGATTTCAGATTTAAAAAAAAAGAAAAAATGTAGCTGCAACTCGTAAAATTTCACAAAATCTTCTTCGTCTAATGGACTTTACATTGGTATACCTAGATATGAAAATAACTTCATAGTAGGGTTTAAAAATGATGATTAAATGTTAGAAAACATGGTTCAAATTGAATATTTTTAAGTGGGGAAAGAAATGAATCAGAAGTCGTAGTTTACATTAAAATTGTTTTGGTCAAACCTTTATTTGTTTTGTTTTTTACTTTCTCTTACTCCTAATAAGAGGAAGTATTGTAAACGTGTCAAATTTTCGATATCGAGTTTTCACCAAAAAAAATACCGTTTTGAGGTCCTCTGAGTCCAAAAAAGTGGTTTTTAGCACATGGTTTGTGTGTGTGTGTGTGTGTGTGTGTGTGTGTGTGTGTGTGGGTGAACAGCAAAGCTCAAAAAGGAAAAAACGTAGCAAGTTGAAACTTGATATTCCGTTTAGGTATCAACATGGGATCTGACAGTACGTTATCTGTCAAAATTTCACAACCGGAAGTACCACTTTACTAGTTGGTTTTCTTACGTTTTTACAATTTTCTCAAAAATGGCTCCAACGATTTTCTTTAAACTTGGTGTATCAACTACATATACAATGAGCTACAACTTTTATTTGAAACATTTCTCTAGGAAAATTCATTTAAGGGCACTTCATGGGGAGGGG